>JARPMJ010006919.1:0-47978 GCA_033366665.1 Phoxinus dragarum
CAATGCAGGAGGAGAGAGTATCAGGAATTAATGTCCTTGATATTCCTGTAGGAGATAGACCGGGTTGGTTTGGTAGAAGAGAGCTGAAGTGTAACACTAAAAGAAATAAAAAAGTGATCAGTGATAAGGAGATTGTCAACTGCACAGTTAAGAGGAGTAAGTCCAGAGCAGCACAGTAAATCCAGGCAGTGGCCTTTGGAATGAGTTGCACAGTTAATGTATTGACTAAATCCAAAGCTGTCCAGACAAGATAAGAAGTCTTTGGTGAGAAGAAGATTGCTATTGTCCAGATGTATGTTAAAAATCCCCAAGCACTATTACATTAGATGAAAGTGTAGATAAGTGAGTGAGCAGAGTCGAAAATTCAAGCAAAAAATCCTTGTGTGGCTTAGGGGGACGATAAACTGATGTAATGATCGTTGGAGTTGGTCCTTGTAATTTAAAAACCAAAAACTCGAATGAGTTAAAAATCAGGAACAGACACCGGCAAGACTTTCCATTCTCTCGCGATGGATTATCGCGAGACCTCCTCCGCGAGAACCGCGTGGTTTGCAAAGGTAAACAAACCCCGGAGGAGTAGCGTCATTCATTTGGGGAAAAGTCATTTGGCTGTTGCCAGGTTTCAGATAAACACATAAAATCAAGGTCACGATCATTAATGAGATCATGGATGAAATGACCCTTTCCATTGAGAGAACGGATATTGAGGAAGCCGAGGTTGACGGTAGTGTTGCCACATCCATACGTGGTATTAGCCGACCTGGCTAGGCTGGCCCAGCGAGGAATGATCAGCTGCCCGGCTGGAATTCCTGTGAGGACGACGGCGAGAAGTGGACCAGAAGGATTTAATTGCAGTGGAGTTTCCATAGTGAAAGTTCCTACGTGACCCGCGGTGGATGTATCTCCCGGCGGAAAGATGAACGATGTTCATATCGGGATGTAGTGGAGCCGATCGAGATCCAGGTAGATGGCGAATCCAGAGGAGATCGGCGACTGTATACTGGTACAGACCAGCAACAGGTTGGTGGAGGATTATTTGATAGAGGTCCAGATGAGTGTAAACCAAACGTAAATAGCGTTGGTCCACATGGTAAACAGTTTCAGGAGCAGAGCAGAGTAGAAGCCAGAGATAGATACGTGTTCTCTCACTAAGCATTAATGGTTGGATGAGTGAAAATCCATAATCCAGTAATACAAGTAGGTAATCAGAGCTTTAAAAACATTAAAAATTCACCGGTGAGTAGCGGCAGCTAAACCGCGCCAGCGTGCACTCAAACCGGACCCATATAACCTAGCTCCCAATAACTCCATCCAATAATAACTCCATCCAATATGTGATGGAGAAGATGACTCCTGAGGCTGATGTTGGCAACCAGGAGTCCTGAACGGTCTATATGTGATGGAGAAGATGACCCCTGAGGCTGATGTTGGCCACCGAGGGTCCTGAAACGGTCTATATGTAATGGAGAAGATGACCCCTGAGGCTGATGTTGGCCACCGAGGGTCCTGAAACGGTCTATAAGTGATGGAGAAGATGACCCCTGAGACTGATGTTGGCCACCGAGGGTCCTGAACTGTCTATATGTAATGGAGAAGATGACCCCTGAGACTGATGTTGGCCAGCGAGAGTCCTGAACTGTCTATATGTGATGGAGAAGATGACCCCTGAGGCTGATGTTGGCCACCGAGGGTCCTGAACTATATGTGATGGAGAAAATGACCCCTGAGGCTGATGTTGGCCACAGAGGGTCCTGAACGGTCTATATGTGATGGAGAAGATGACCCCTGAGGCTGATGTTGGCCACCGAGGGTCCTGAACTGTCTATATGTGATGGAGAAGATGACCCCTGAGGCTGTTGTTGGCCAGTGAGAGTCCTGAACTGTCTATATGTGATGGAGAAGATGACCCCCTGAGGCTGATGTTGGCCAGCGAGTGTCCTGAACTGTCTATATGTGATGGAGAAGATGAGCCCTGAGGCTGTTGTTGGCCAGCGAGAGTCCTGAACTGTCTATATGTGATGGAGAAGATGACCCTTGAGGCTGATGTTTGCCACCGAGAGTCCTGAACTGTCTATATGTGATGGAGAAGATGACCCCTGAGGCTGATGTTGGCCACCGAGGGTCCTGAACGGTCTATATGTGATGGAGAAGATGACCCCTGAGGCTGATGTTGGCCAGCGAGTGTCCTGAACTGTCTATAATGTGATGGAGAAGATGACCCCCTGAGGCTGATGTTGGCCAGCGGAGAGTCCTGAAAATGTCTATATGTGATGGAGAAGATGACCCCTGAGACTGATGTTGGCCAGCGAGAGTCCTGAACTGTCTATATGTGATGGAGAAGATAGACCCCCTGAGGCTGATGTTGGCCACCGAGGGTCCTGAACGGTCTATATGTGATGGAGAAGATGACACCTGAGGCTGATGTTGGCCCAGCGAGAGTTCCTGAACTGTCTATATGTGATGGAGAAGATGACCCCTGAGACTGATGTTGGCCAGCGAGAGTCCTGAACTGTCTATATGTGATGGAGAAGATAGACCCCCTGAGGCTGAAGTTGGCCACCGAGGGTCCTGGACGGTCTATAATGTGATGGAGAAGATGACCCCTGAGGCTGATGTTGGCCACCAAGGGTCCTGAACTGTCTATATGTGATGGAGGAAGATGACCCCTGAGGCTGATGTTGGCCAGCGAGAGTCCCTGAAACAGTCTATATGTGATGGAGAAGATGACCCCTGAGACTGATGTTGGCCACCGAGGGTCCTGAACGGTCTATATGTGATGGAGAAGATGACCCCTGAGGCTGATGTTGAAAACCGAGAGTCCTGAACGGTCTATATGTGATGGAGAAGATGACCCCTGAGGCTGATGTTGGCCACCGAGGGGTCCTGAACGGTCTATATGTGATGGAGAAGATGACCCCTGAGGCTGATGTTGGCCACGAGGGTCCTGAACGGTCTATATGTGATGGAGAAGATGACCCCTGAGACTGATGTTGGCCACCGAGGGTCCTGAACTGTCTATATGTGATGGAGAAGATGACCCCTGAGACTGATGTTGGCCAGCGAGAGTCCTGAACGGTCTATATGTGATGGAGAAGATGACCCCTGAGGCTGATGTTGGCCACCGAGGGTCCTGAACTATATGTGATGGAGGAAGATGACCCCTGAGGTTGATGTTGGCCACCGAGGGTCCTGAACGGTCTATATGTGATGGAGAAGATGACCCCTGAGGCTGATGTTGGCCACCGAGGGTCCTGAACTGTCTATATGTGATGGAGAAGATGACCCCTGAGGCTGTTGTTGGCCAGCGAGAGTCCTGAACTGTCTATATGTGATGGAGAAGATGACCCCTGAGGCTGATATTGGCCAGCGAGTGTCCTGAACTGTCTATATGTGATGGAGAAGATGAGCCCTGAGGCTGATGTTTGCCACCGAGAGTCCCTGAACTGTCTATATGTGATGGAGAAGATGACCCCTGAGGCTGATGTTGGCCACCGAGGGTCCTGAACTATATGTGATGGAGAAGATGACCCCTGAGGCTGATGTTTGCCCACCGAGAGTCCTGAACTGTCTATATGTGATGGAGAAGATGACCCCTGAGGCTGATGTTGGCCACCGAGGGTCCTGAACGGTCTATATGTGATGGAGAAGATGACCCCTGAGGCTGATGTTTGCCACCGAGAGTCCTGAACTGTCTATATGTGATGGAGAAGATGACCCCTGAGGCTGATGTTGGCCCAGCGAGTGTCCTGAACGGTCTATATGTGATGGAGAAGATGACCCCTGAGGCTGATGTTGGCCAGCGAGGGTCCTGAACGGTCTATATGTAATGGAGAAGATGACCCCTGAGGCTGATGTTTGCCAGCGAGTGTCCTGAAACTGTCTATATGTGATGGAGAAGGATGACCCCTGAGGCTGATGTTGGCCACCGAGAGTCCCTGAACTGTCTATATGTGATGGAGAAGATGACCCCTGAGGCTGATGTTGGCCAGCGAGTGTCCTGAACGGTCTATATGTGATGGAGAAGATGACCCCTGAGGCTGATGTTGGCCACCGAGGGTCCTGAACGGTCTATATGTGATGGAGAAGATGACCCCTAAAGGCTGATGTTGAAAACCGAGAGTCCTGAACTGTCTATATGTGATGGAGAAGATGACCCCTGAGGCTGATGTTGGCCACCGAGGGTCCTGAACGGTCCTATATGTGATGGAGAAGATGACCCCTGAGGCTGATGTTGGCCACCGAGGGTCCTGAACTGTCTATATGTGATGGAGAAGATGACCCCTGAGACTGATGTTGGCCACCGAGGGTCCTGAACTGTCTATATGTGCATGGAGAAGATGACCCCTGAGGCTGATGTTGAAAACCGAGAGTCCTGAACTGTCTATATGTGATGGAGAAGATGACCCCCTGAGGCTGATGTTGGCCACCCGAGAGTCCTGAACTGTCTATATGTGATGGAGAAGATGACCCCTGAGGCTGATGTTGAAAACCGAGTCCTGAACTGTCTATATGTGATGGAGAAGATGACCCCTGAGGCTGATGTTGGCCAGCGAGAGTCCTAAACTGTCTATATGTGATGGAGAAGATGACCCCTGAGGCTGATGTTGGCCACCGAGGGTCCTGAACGGTCTATATGTGATGGAGAAGATGACCCCCTGAGGCTGATGTTGGCCACCGAGGGTCCTGAACTGTCTATATGTGATGGAGAAGATGACCCCTGAGACTGATGTTGGCCACCGAGGGTCCTGAACTGTCTATATGTGATGGAGAAGATGACCCCCTGAGGCTGATGTTGGCCAGCGAGGGTCCCTGAACTGTCTATATGTGATGGAGAAGATGACCCCTGAGGCTGATGTTGGCAAGCGAGAGTCCCTGAACTGTCTATATGTGATGGAGAAGATGACCCCTGAGGCTGATGTTTGCCAGCGCTGCTCTTCAACGGCACTCACCCTGGTCTGCTTCTGCATTGTTCTGCGTCCGATGCTTCTGATAGATCCTGTGGGATCTCCGTTACTTGTTCATGGAGCTTCAAACCAAATTCAAAGAAAATCAAGGTCAAATACACACATTAATTCTTCTAGTAATCATAATTTTGTGTATTTTTTACAAGCAGAACCTGTACAGACGAGTCCGCCTGGATCACGGTCTGCAGAGAGTCACTCATACACGTCTGGTCTGTCTGCTCTTCATCTGTGCAGGAACAGCAGTTACTGACTAACATATATATACAGGAATATGAAGAAGAAGTAGGTGAACTGGAATATTAATATCTCATCAGAGCTGGCCAACCTGTAACGTGTCCTCTGGTTTCATCTGCAACTCTTCTGTGGACATCGAGTAATCGCTGACCTGCGGGGCCGTCGCTCCTTCAGTCTGTACAGTATTACACAGACACTTCACTGAATATAAACTCTGTGTTCTCATGCTAGTGTTGTTCACACACATACAACAGTGACCCAAACGTGATGTGTGGAGGGGGATCATTGTTTTCCGTCATCAAAATATGAGGACTTTTTTCTACACTTTTCTAATTATGAGGGAAGAACAAAACACTAAACTCGGTTAAGGTATGACAAATTATCAGGCAAAAAAGGCAAACTACAGCTAAAGGTTTAATTTTACTACGCAAAGGAAATAAATTAGAAAAACAAAAAGCTGACAGCAAAAGCAAACATTGACTACAACATAATCAGTTATTATATTTTGCTAGTTCTATCTTGTGAATGTGCTTCACATTCTATCTAGCATGTGTTTCATAATTTCTTTGTATGAGAGTCCTGGACAAAAATCATGTCACACCAATTTGCACAAATAAAAACAATCGACTCCAAGCACAAGTACACAACATGCTAACACAACAGATTTCATATGGTATCTGACCAGTCCTGTCCTCACCTGTGTGTGTTCCCTGTGGTTCTCGAAGCGCTCCGGTGTGTGTGTGGATCCATCGGACACTTCGGGATCTGTGAGGTCTGTGTGCTGGACGGGAGACGAGAGCAACTGCACACAGTCTTCTTCCCTCTCTCTGTTTCCTTCCTCCCTTCTGCTCATCATCCTCCCTTTCTCCATTCACTCGCAGCAGTTCATTCTGAGAGAGAGAGAGAGAGAGAGAGAGAGAGAGAGAGAGAAAGAGAGAGAGAGAGAGAAAGAGAGAGAAAGAGAGAGTTGCCGCTCGCATCAAATTCAAGTCTTTTGAAGCTCTGCTCCCCTGTACCTGAACTCATTACTTCAGACTTATGTGCCATCCAGAAACTTGCGCTCTGCAAGCGAGCGGCGTAAACAATACTGTTGTCCTACTGCTAGTTTAATTGCTTCTATTGTTTCTCATTTGTAAGTCGCTTTGGATAAAAGCGTCTGCTAAATAAATAAATGTAAATGGTATACGGCACTATAGGGAACAAAATACTTGTGTAACTCCAGTTTCATGCCAACTTTAGGTTTGCTAACACTACTGATCTTGCTAAAGTATAATCTTATCATACTCTCATGGATTAATACATTAATTATGGCTGATTGCATATAATATAAGCCCTATTTAATTTAGTTAGATTTATACTTGATTTATGCAAAAAAGTATGAAAATATTAAATTATATATTAAGTCTTAATATGTCTTGCAATTTAGCTTTCCAAGAAAATATACACAATTTTATAGTTGTTACTGGAAAAAAAAATCTACTGTTTATAAAATAATTGTAATTAGCATTTAAAATACATGTTTAGTGGTTATCGCAATCACATCACTGTGCTTTGCAGTCAGTCAACAGCTCCCTACAAGCAAACTGCTTAATAAACATATTCAATAATGTGTTAATGACAAAGTCATGTCACTGCAGAGAGGAAGGGAATATGTGTATCACTAGCTCAGCATAAAAAAACCAGTGGATGTAAAGTCCCTAACTTGACACAAAAAAAGGTATGTGTGTGTTTTAGATGTGCTGATCTGCTCTGTGTGTTTTTCCTCCTTCTATGGGCCACTTCACATTGAAAGAACCCATTCACAAACACACTCACACACTCATACCTAGGGAACACTAGCACCCATTCAACACATGCCCACTTTAACTCACAACACTCATTCCAGCCACCAGAGGGCAACATCTGCTATTGTTGGAGTATTCTGGACCATCAGAGATGACCGGAGCACATTCCCACAGCACTGAATTATCCAGGGACACTTCTACTCGGTGTGGGTGCTGTGGCAGAGCGCATGGCTGCGGATGGACTCAATTTATACTGCTCAGAGCTCTTCTACAGCTCTTCATCAAAAACTGTTCATATTTATCTTAGAGGAAATGCTAAATTAGTGTGGATAACAGCTCAGATCACTTGGTCTTGAGAGAATGATGAGAAATATTGAGTTTATACTGAAATGTTTGACTTTTGGTTGCAAATTTCTGATCTCCTTCTGAAACTCTACAGGAGACCACGTGTTGCTGAGGTCTATTCAAATAAATAAATAAAAATACCTACGAAATTTCTCACTTTGCTCTCCATTTAATCTCATTGCAGTCAAGGAGAAACAAGTAAGAAATTACAGAAAAAAATTCTCTAGGTGGATTGTCCCTATTATAAGTTATAAGAATGTTGCGTAGTGACATTGTGTGACTTTATACTCGGATCCAAAAAAACTTAGTTTTCAGTCCTAAACTACAGATCTTGTCTCAGTTATAAAACCTTTTAAAAAAGTAAAACACTGCTATGAGAAATGTTGGTTCCTGTGCTGTCTGTACCTTAGCAGTGCTACTTCGGCTCTGTCTGTGCGGTCTCGGAGCCAGAGAGGGCGCTGTCGCATGCGAGCGAGATGGACCTGAAACACACTCCGTATCTCCAACATTTGCCGTCTCATTGCTGTAATCCCGTCACCTGTGCTTCCACCGAGGATATGAACCTTGGCTGCGGGGAGAGACTGCTGCCTCAGGTACTGCAGCGGGTTCGGGGAAGCACTGAAAGAGGAGGACATGTCTGAGGAGACAAGGAACGAGGAGTGACGAGTTGGGTCGGCCGACACACTCCTCTCCAGCAGTTTGGGGAGTTTGAGGCGCTCGAGAACGGCCCTCACTGATGGTGAAGCGCAGGGCATAACGCTGCAGAACAGAAGCTGCTTCCTCTGGTGTGCGGGCGCTCCGGTACGCTTCATGCAACTCCTGTTCACGACGCTCCCTAGTGGAGAAAGTGAAATACTGTCAGAAATGTCACTAGAGACTTCGCTTGTTAAATCCACTGACATTAACTACACTCACGGTAACAGCACCAGCAGTAACACCACTGACAGTAACACCACTGACAGTAACACCACTGACAGTAACACCCACCAACATTAACACCACCGACAGTAACACCCACTGACAGTAACACCACTGACAGTAACATCACTGACAGTAACATCACTGACAGTAACACCACTGACAGTAACATCACTGACAGTAACATCAGTGACAGTAACATCACTGACAGTAACATCAGTGACAGTAACATCACTGACAGTAACATCACTGACAGTAACACCACTGACAGTAACATCACTGACAGTAACATCACTGACAGTAACATCACTGACAGTAACATCACTGACAGTAACATCAGTGACAGTAACACCACTGACAGTAACACCACCGACAGTAACACCACCAACATTAAACACCACCGACAGTAACACCACTGACAGTAACACCCACTGACAGTAACATCACTGACAGTAACATCACTGACAGTAACACCACTGACAGTAACATCACTGACAGTAACATCAGTGACAGTAACATCACTGACAGTAACATCAGTGACAGTAACATCACTGACAGTAACATCACTGACAGTAACACCACTGACAGTAACATCACTGACAGTAACATCACTGACAGTAACATCACTGACAGTAACATCACTGACAGTAACACAACTGACAGTAACACCACTGACAGTAACACCACTGACAGTAACACCACTGACAGTAACACAACTGACAGTAACATCACTGACAGTATCATCACTGACAGTATCATCACTGACAGTAACATCACTGACAGTAACATCACTGACAGTAACAACCACTGACAGTAACACCACTGACAGTAACACCACTGACAGTAACATCACTGACAGTATCATCACTGACAGTAACACCACTGACAGTAACACCACTGACAGTAACATCACTGACAGTATCATCACTGACAGTAACATCACTGACAGTAACACCACTGACAGTAACACAACTGACAGTAACACCACTGACAGTAACATCACTGACAGTAACACAACTGACAGTAACATCACTGACAGTAACATCACTGACAGTAACATCACTGACAGTAACACAACTGACAGTAACACCACTGGACAGTAACACCACTGACAGTAACATCACTGACCGTAACACCACCGACAGTAACACCACTGACAGTAACATCAGTGACAGTAACATCACTGACAGTAACATCACTGACAGTAACATCACTGACAGTAACACCCACCGACAGTAACATCACTGACAGTAACATCACTGACAGTAACACCACTGACAGTAACATCACTGACAGTAAACACCACTGACAGTAACACAACTGACAGTAACACCACTGACAGTAACACCACTGACAGGTAACCATCACTGACCGTAACACCACCGACAGTAACACCACTGACAGTAACATCAGTGACAGTAACATCACTGACAGTAACATCACTGACAGTAACATCACTGACAGTAACATCACTGACAGTAACATCACTGACAGTAACATCACTGACAGTAACACCACCGACAGTAACATCACTGACAGTAACATCACTGACAGTAACACCACTGACAGTAACATCACTGACAGTAACACCACTGACAGTAACATCACTGACAGTAACATCACTGACAGTAACATCACTGACAGTAACACAACTGACAGTAACACCACTGACAGTAACATCACTGACAGTAAACACAACTGACAGTAACATCACTGACAGTAACATCACTGACAGTAACATCACTGACAGTAACACAACTGACAGTAACACCACTGACAGTAACACCACTGACAGTAACACCACTGACAGTAACACAACTGACAGTAACATCACTGACAGTATCATCACTGACAGTATCATCACTGACAGTAACATCACTGACAGTAACATCACTGACAGTAACACCACTGACAGTAACACCACTGACAGTAACATCACTGACAGTATCATCACTGACAGTAACATCACTGACAGTAACATCACTGACAGTTACACCACTGACAGTAACACCACTGACAGTATCATCACTGACAGTAACATCACTGACAGTTAACACCACTGACAGTAACATCACTGACAGTATCATCACTGACAGTAACATCACTGACAGTAACACCACTGACAATAACACCACTGACAGTAACACCACTAACAGTAACATCAGTGACAGTAACATCACTGACAGTAACATCACTGACAGTAACATCACTGACAGTAACACCACTGACAGTAACATCACTGACAGTAACATCACTGACAGTAACATCACTGACAGTAACACCACTGACAGTAACATCACTGACAGTAACATCACTGACAGTAACATCACTGACAGTAACACCCACTGACAGTAACATCACTGACAGTAACATCACTGACAGTAACACCACTGACAGTAACATCACTGACAGTAACATCACTGACAGTAACACCACTGACAGTAACATCACTGACAGTAACATCACTGACAGTAACATCACTGACAGTAACATCACTGACAGTAACATCACTGACAGTAACACCACTGACAGTAACACCACTGACAGTAACATCACTGACAGTAACATCACTGACAGTAACACCACTGACAGTAACATCAGTGACAGTAAAATCACTGACAGTAACATCACTGACAGTAACACCACTGACAGTAACACCACTGACAGTAACACCAGTGACAGTAACACCACTGACAGTAACACCACTGACAGTAACATCAGTGACAGTAACATCAGTGACAGTAACATCAGTGACAGTAACACCACTGACAGTAAACACCACTGACAGTAACACCACTGATAGTAACACCACTGACAGTAACACCACTGGCAGTAACACCACTGACAGTAACATCACTGACAGTAACATCACTGACAGTAACACCACTGACAGTAACATCAGTGACAGTAAAATCACTGACAGTAACATCACTGACAGTAACACCACTGACAGTAACACCAGTGACAGTAACACCACTGACAGTAACCACCACTGACAGTAACATCAGTGACAGTAACATCAGTGACAGTAACATCAGTGACAGTAACACCACTGACAGTAACACCACTGACAGTAACACCACTGATAGTAACACCACTGACAGTAACACCACTGGCAGTAACACCAGTGACAGTAACATCACTGACAGTAACATCAGTGACAGTAACACCACTGACAGTAACACCAGTGACAGTAACACCACTGACAGTAACACCACTGACAGTAACATCACTGACAGTAACACCACTGACAGTAACGCCACTGACAGTAACATTACTGACAGTAACACCACTGACAGTAACATCACTGACAGTAACACCACTGACAGTAACATCACTGACAGTAACACCACTGACAGTAACATCACTGACAGTAACATCAGTGACAGTAACCACCACTGACAGTAACACCCAGTGACAGTAACACCACTGACAGTAACACCACTGACAGTAAAACCACTGACAGTAACACCACTGACAGTAACACCACTTACAGTAACATTACTGACAGTAACATCACTGACAGTAACATCACTGACAGTAACACCACTGACAGTAACACCACTGACAGTAACACCACTGACAGTAAAACCACTGACAGTAACACCACTGACAGTAACACCACTTACAGTAAGACTACTGACAGTCATATAGGCTTGTAATGTTGTGCCTATGGCAAAACCCAGTACATCCAGCACCCAGTACTGTAGCTGATGTGATTCTGCATAAATGACCCGTGGTCATCTGTAGTGTTGGACTGTAATAAATGAAAACAGAAGTGGAAACGGCAGACATACTTCTCCTCCACGATTTCTCTGTACGTCTTGATGCTTTTTCTTCTCTGTGATCCTCCTCCTCCTCCACTTAGCAGTCTCTCCATCATTTTCCCTCTCCTCCTCTTTCTTGATCAGGTCCTGCGACACCACTCCTTCTGCGACTCTTCCATTTGGCCAAGTCCTGACACACAATCACACAATCACAGACACATTCTGATCCACATACAGGATCTAACCGGAAGCTGGTGACGAAAGACACTCACGTCCTGCCAGTGGTCTTCTTCCTCTTTCAGCTGGTTTATACTGGTTGTGCATGAGCTCGTGTCGAACTTGACTATGGGGTGGCAGCATAGAGTCCTCCTCACTTCCTCGCATGTCAATCATGCTCACACTCCTGTTACAGAGAGACACAAGCTCATTCAGCCACTGGTGCTTTAGACAATGTAATCAGCTGGTGAAACCACTGTCAACATTATTATCAAGCAACCAGTTAAAAAGCAGGGCCAGTGAGTCACAGTGAGCATGTTTAATTAGGTTTGTGCCCCCATAAGCCATGCATCCCGAGAAAGAGGACCAGGAGAGTGAGCATACGCTGAAAGACACTTAGAAACAAACACTACATTTATATTATCTTACAAATGGAAAAAACATTTTCTATTAAAAAAATAGATTTTTTATTCTATAAGAAATACTGCTTGGTTTTCTTAAACAAATGTAGCATATTCAAGTGTAAGTGTATACATCAGATGCAAGTGCTTTAGCAAACATAAGTATTCATTTGTGGATAAAAGGTGTACGTTATATTAGCATCCCACTCAACAAGCACAGCCACATTACAGAAGTTCACCGGCAGTGTACCACAGCTTGGCACATGCAGACATGAGTCAGTGTCAGTCCCTGCAGTGTGTGTTTCACAGCAGTGTGTTAAAGAGACTTACTCAGGGTCATCAAACACACTAGAGGAACGGCTGAATCTACAACAGGCAGGACAAAAGAGCACAGACAGTGATTTATGACGACAATGATGACCCACAGATTAAAAAAATAAAATAAAGACTTAAACCTGCAATTTCTAATTACACAGAATATTTTGCATTGGAAGATGTTATTTGATTGCTTCATTCAAGATTAGCCAAAAGGGGAAAACCCCCAAGATAAACACACACACACACACACACACACACACACACACGCACACGCACACGCACACACACACGCACACACACACACACACACACACACACACACACACACACACGCACGCGCACGCACACGCACCCACGCACACGCACACACACACGCACACACACACACACACACACACACACACACACACACACCACACACACACACACACACACACGCACTGAAAATATCAAAAACCTTCAGCCTTTTATGTTCAGACCGGAGTCAGGACAATGATGGAGAGACTCGAGAAGAAGTGACAACATGTAGAAGAACAGGACATTTCTGAATGTTAGTTGATGAATTTATGAAGCTAATGTGGAGTTATCTTCTAGTCATTGATTAGCATATTCTGTCATGATAATCTATAAATCGTGTTACCGGAGGCGGGGGTTTATGTAAATTATAGGGTTGGTGATGTCACTAACCCGGGAGGAAAGTTGTGTAGTTCCTGCAGCCGTTTGTTGTAGTTCTTAAAAAGTGATTTCTGTAAAAGCAAATATCTCGCTTTGCTCTGAACTTTGAGCGTCGTAACTTTGCAGATGTTGTTTATGATCAAACTTCAGAAAGTGTTTCCCTGTTGTTGTTTTTTTGGCTGATGCCTTTGGCTTCTCCACAGTAATGATTATAAGATGTAACTAAATATTAAGCTCTTAGATTATTATGGAAGAATAATGGTAAGGCCTAAACATGTATTACACATTTTCTCAGCCGGTTTGCAGCAGTCGCCATACACTCCTCCATACGTGTTCAGGAATCTTTGACTACCGCGCTGACGGGACCGTGTCCATGAAAAACACCCATTTATAGACAGAAGAGCGCATGATAGAACGGCCTTGTTTCAATGTCAGTGTTTATCTAACTAACCGCAATACCATGGGGATGTCCAAGCCATATTTCATAGCCTCATCAAATTCACCACTTATTGCACTTATCAAAAAGTCAAACCGATTCTTAAAGAAGAGGAGAGCTTGAGAGAGAGAGAGAGAAGCGCTGGATGTGTGTCAGTGAAAGTGTGGCTTGCAGTCTCGCCACAACAAACACACAGACACTGAACACACAGGCCACCCAAACAACACACCAATTATAGAGCCTGAAGTCTTGCTCATAAATGTAAATCTGGCTGTGGATCCGTCCAGCAGAAGAGACCGAAGCAAACAGAGAGACTCCGCTGAGACAAAACTCAAGCTGGAACTCTCTCTGCTGGAGATAAACCTTGAGTTTCATACACAACACTTCAGGACTCGAGATAACTCGGAGATCCACACACACTGAATGTCTCACAGTGTGTTGAGAGGCGATGGGAGAATCAATAGATAAACTCAGACACTTAACACTGATATAAAACACACACCATCTCTTCAACTCGACTTCATCGACGTTTGGAAGGTCAGCACATATTTGGAAGAGTTTTTGTCTAAAGAAGAACTGGACATTCTGCTTGGTTTATATGTTAAGCATGTTAAATGATTAGTAATGATTACTGTTAAAAGAGTGGACGTCCATTTCAATCGCTCAAGGAGACCGGCCTTATCTCAACTATCTTAGTATAATACACTATCATTCAAAGTCTGGGCAGATTATCATCTTCTGATACTTATATTCATCAGGGAACACGTATCAAAAGTGTTAGTAAAGACATGTATAATGTGACAAAAGATTGTATTTCAAATAAATGCTGTTCTTTTGAACTTTCATCAAAGAATCCTGAAAAATAAAATGTATAATTTTAAGAATTGTAAGTAAACTAGATAACACTGAAAACTGACAATCATTAAAAATCATCTTTGTCATCACAGGAATAATTAACATTTTAAATTATATTAAAATGATAAAATACACATTTTAAGCTAATACTATGTATCCTTGATGAGCACTAGAGACTGAAGTATGCAAGCGCGAGCAGTCTCCTGATCACTGATCATCTGATCAGAATAACTCATGTTTGAGGAGGACACGAGGACAGATCTCACAACGGGTCGCCGCTTGCCTTCGGTTGCTCTAATAAACTCAACTCTTGTGTTGGCCATAACTGATGATTTAACTAGAGCTCTATTTCTCATGTCACATTCAGAACAGGACACACAGTACACCGTCTTTACTGGACTCCTGTCTGCTCTCTTGCGGTGTCACTCAGTGAATATACTGGATGCTCAGATCACTTGGTCTATCATATGCTCTTCTCTAACCCGTCCTGCATTCTTCAGCAGGGATCCCACTACAAGTGTACAGAGATAACTGACTGACAGACTGCAGTTTGGGGCCTGTAAGATTGGGTTTTGTTTGTTTTGTTCACTCTCGAGGGAACTCGCTCTACATCGATGACGACACTATTGGGGAACGCGTCTGAAGTATGAATGAAACTAATCCAATCCTGTTGGCGTTGCGTGATGACGTAGTGTGTGACGGCACACACGGAAGCTACACAGGGACGCCGGCACACAACAGCATTAGCTCTCACTCTTCAGCAAGCGCTCGGTGTTGTGTGATCCACTACACAGCACCAGCTCGCCTCGACTCGACTCGAATCGCCTTCGTTTGGTTTTCCACTGTGTAAAAGTTGAACCGGTACCTGCTTCCAGATATTTTTTCGTATGACCTCCGGCGAGGTTCAGAGCGAGCTGCGGCGATACTAAAATGTGGCGTGACACACGCCGACTGCTGATTGGTCAGAGAGAATCGTCATTATTCACTGCGTCATCATTGCCCGCGCCAGACGGAGTATCCTGAATAACCTCGACATTTTTAAATAGTTTGGCCAGAGTTTGCGTGATATACCCATTACTAATATTATGTAAAACAGCATACACTCGATTTCCTCCATTGCCCTGTGTGTGTGTCGCGTACAAGATTACGTCACGCCAGTTTTCTGCGGCGTCGCTATGACGACCAGGTACTATTGTGGAGGTACTATCTGCAGTGGAAAACGGAGCGATAAGCGAGCCGAGCCGAGTCGAGTTGAGCTGGTACTGTTAATGGAAAAGCTCCATATTTGGTGTTGTTTGTCCCGTAGGAACTTGAATTGTTAGTATAAGCACCGCTGGAAGTGTCTTCCTGCCCATGATGAAACTTCAGGCGGTGACACACACACGATCGGTGTGTGATATTGTTCGGATGCGAGGCATGCACAGTCGGCTCGGGTGCTGGCTGTGTTCATTCAGAAATATCTCAACGCCTACAGCAAAAAAAAAGAAAAGACTTGCGCTTTCGGGTGTTTCTCGAGGGAAGAAATAATTATTATAACGGCTCGTATCTCGTGTTGCCGATGTAGCGTGTAGATTACGGTTAAATAAATGAATAAATATTATCTAGCTTTTAGAAGTTAGATATTTTAATTCAGCTTTTCATTCCGACTGTGTTTCTCTTGTCTGGTTATTATGGCTGCGTTTAATTCTGAGGAATTGTGAAGGTGAAATGATCATCTCACTCAGGCCCTGTTTACACGAGAACGCCCACGGGTGAAAACGTAAAAATATTTTATCGGATGTGCCTTTCGTTTACACGGCGACGACGTTTTTTCACGAAGTCTGCTAGACAGTGAAGGCGTCGCGTACGCGTTTAAGTCACAGCCATGTGCCAGTACAGGAAAATAACAAAACATTATCAAACTAATATAGCATTAATTTCATTGAAAAATAAAAATAAAAATCTGTCATTTTTGAGTGACACGCGAAGAGCGCCGAGGGTTAAAGTAGCAGCTTTACCGTATTAAACATGACAAACTGTGTCAGCGTCTCTTTCACTTTCAGTGCTCCACATCGCCACCTAGCCGTCTGGAGTGCACACTACATCCAATCTCACACACTTTTGCGTCACCATATGCACACAGATCCCCCCCATAACGCTCGTCTAAACGCAGAATAAAAAGTGATAACGCAACGCCACTTTTGTGTTTTCTCTTCAGATCGTTTCCGTGTAAACACAGCCTAAGATGGCAGAGCATGCATGGACCAGCTCGCTCCTCTGTGGAGCCCTCAGGGAATCGATGTCTGTTTCCCATGGACAAGCGCGCTTCGGGACACACCGGTTTTCAGCGAGTGCACAGCCAGGCAGCGTTCGCGTCCGCACACCGAGAATCGTCAGGGTATCGAGAACGGCACTCGAAATACACCCGACACCAGCCCGAGGCACATGCCGGTTCTCCCCAGTGTATCTGTAGGGTTTGGGAGTTCGGGGTCCGCCACCAGAGCACATCAGGGTGGTCTGCACTGCAGTGGAGGTCTGGCCAGGACCTAGCAGCGGTCTGTCGGCAGGAGTGGTCGAGATATACTCAGCTCCAGGGCTCTGTCCACCAGGAAGTTGTACGGTGGAAGGTGTCACCACTTGGTGTAGACTAGAGAGCAGGCGTGGACCCAGTTAACCGCCCGGTGGCTTCAGTGCTGGAGTTCCTCCAAGATCGCGTCTCTGCTGGTCGTACCCCGTCCACACTTAAGGTGTACGTGGCTGGACGTGGCTTTCCACACTCCTCTAAGTGATGGGCCTTAGGGAAGACATTACGACTGTAACCCTTGTTCCCTTAGAAGGGAACGAGACACTGCGTCCCTTTGCCACTCCTTCTCCTGCCTGGGAGCGACTTGCTTCATCGCGAAGCTAGCGCTGTTGTGTGCCGGCGTCCCTTTAGCTTCCGTGTCTCATAACCAAAGACGGGTTTTATTAGTATAGAAGAAAATTATACTTTTATTCTGCAATGATGCATCAAAATGTTCAAAAGTGACTGTAAAGACATTTATAATGTTAATTTCTAATTCAAATAAATGCTGTTCATTTAAATGTTTTATAATTAAGAGACTTCCTTTCACAAATGTTTGCATGTATTGAGAGCTACATGTGTGATAGTTGGTGTTAAAACAGGAGTAAAGCCTCCAGATGTGAGATACAGATGAGAGTCATTAAAGGGGCGGTATGTATTAATGTTCATGTGTAAATCACTTTTTATTGCCAATGTGTGAACAGCTTGTTACTAAACTTAAACTGACTACCTAGGTTGTCTAGGAAAGCCTGTCGACTGATTTTTATGTGAAGGACTTGGGACGTTTAAGCCGGGATAATCAACAGATGTGGCGTTTCCACGGGCTCCTGAGAGCCTCTCTTCTGTTCACCGACACATGTAACTACTGCTTATACAATGTTCAGGATAATGAGAAAGAGCTGTTGTGTACTGTAACGTCAATGTGCCGTGCAAAGAAAAGGGATTCATATAGTCTCACATTGCCATGTTCAGTCTCGTGTGCTGCAGTTCCCTGAACGGCCACTGGTGGCGCTAATAACAAGGGCTTCTGAACTCTACATACAGCGCTTTAAGTAAATCCTCAGCTCTTAAGAGATGGACACCGATCAGTGACTCACACACACACACACACACACACACACACACACACACACACACACACACACACACACACACACACACACACACACACACACACACACACACACACACACACACACACACACACACACTCCAGAGAATCTCTGGCTCGGGTTCTGTCAACAAACTGCTTTACCTTTACATTGTGCAATGCTGTTTAAATTGGCACCAATCTGACTCATTTCATGTTGTGAAACCATGTAACCTTTCCAGATCATATTACAAAAATCCTCTGAGGAATATAAACATAAGCGCAAGCACACTTTTCTGTCATTCTTAAATCAGAAACTCAATTCTAAAGACTCTATGTTAAAGACTGTCAAGACTGCTTAGACTTCGATCCTCTCTTGCTAGGTAGCGAATCGTGCAGCAAAGGCTTCCCAGTATTCCAGGTCCATGTAGTAATGCTACGAGAAACTGCTTCTAACCAGTCGTGAGCTGTAGTTCATACTTTTGATGCCGTTTACAAATGTTCGTTTGAACTCAGGAAACACAGAATCAATGAATGTTGGTAATGACAGAACTCGCGACCATAGTCTGCTAACGATGCTTTCAGGAAGCGAGCTGTGAAACCCCACTGACACCGTTTTTGGATGATCAAACTTTAGTGTCTTGCTTCTGTTTACTCTGCATATTAAACGTCACCTAAAAAAATGAAGAACTTCCCATAAATGCCACTGTTGTTTGGAAGAGCCGTTTCTAGCGCATTATCTTACTGGAATATTAAGGAACAGTGTTCGCAACCTCAGACTTCAAGGTGAATATGTTTTAGTTGACCTCAATGTGAAGCAGCCCTGTTGATTTCCTGTAGGGCGGCGGTGCCGAGCTCAGCTCACGGCCCAACACAGGAAACCGGCACATTCCCCGTCTTCCTGCGGGCGGCCGCTGTTCCTTCTGTGAGACTGTTCTCATCCGCACACAATGGGGAAGTCCAAGCGACATTCAGAGCCTTTCCTCCGTGTGTTTATGAGTCTGTGTGGCCGCTGTGAACACCTCATGTTGTCTTTATGAAAGGTACTGATAATAATATTCAGATTCCAAATGCATTTATATATATATAACAGTTTTTGAGAAACAGTCCATCCTTTGGTGAATTACAAAATCATGTTGCCAATTATTGCTTTTGTATTCTGTAGCTGAGAATGATCAACTTTCATGAAGAGTTCTTTCAGATAAAGTGAAAGCTATTCAGTGTTTTTGGATATTAAATGTACATGTGTGTGTCTGAATCCAGCAGCAGATCAGATCTTTATTCCATGCTATTCATGACACTTATTAGAAAATGTTTTGAAGAATGTTGGTGACCAAACAGTTTTGGTGCCCACTGACTTCCAATTTTCATTTATGAGTGAGCAATCCTTTTGATTACTATTAGATCATTTTAAATATGTATACTGACTAAATCTGAGTAGCTTTGTGAGTTTTATCAATAAATAATAAAAATAATCATCACTTGTTTTTGGTGAATCAATTTGTCCCCCGTTTCCATATGTTCTTATGAAACAGGCTCATTTGTCTGTACTGCACACTATACTAACTCTACAACAAGAGCTCATTTTTCCTCTACCTGCTCTAAAGCCAGAAGATCCTCTGCTGAAGCGTTTACCGCGGTAAGGACCACCCTGTCTCAGCCGCCATGCCAATCTGAGCGACCAGATTCAAAGCCTTTCCTTACAGTGTCATTGAAGCTCATTCATGTTGACCTACATCAAGCCCAAACATTATAAACAGCAGACGCCTGGCGTGGGACTGAAACCCAAACTCGTCTGGCTCTGGTTCCACCTGACAGTCAGAGCAAATCTGCCCAGAACGGCCCTTCAGCGCCCAGCCTATCCTACGACAGCAGCCGAAAGCAAGCTCCAAATATATGAGCAAAAGAACATAAATAAAGTATTTTTCCCTCAGATCTTTAGTGCCGATCCCAAAAACAATACGAGACTCCTCTCAGGAGGACGGACTCAAGGTCTGGCGGTCAGACAGAGCAAAAGACGGCTTCTGAATGGACATCAAAGTAAAAGAAGCTGCAGTTGTTGTCAAACAGAACAGTGAAGAGAAGATCAGAGATCCCATCGGAACATTACAGCAATTATTTGTATTCTTATATCAAAAAGGACTTGGAGTTGGATGGGTGGATGGATGGATGGATGGATGGATGGGTGGATGGATGGGTGGATGGATGGATGGACGGACGGATGGATGGGTGGATGGATGGATGGATGGATGGGTGGGTGGGTGGATGGATGGATGGATGGATAGATGGGTAGATGGATGGATGGATGGATGGATGGGTAGATGGATGGATGGATGGATGGATGGGTAGATGGATGGATGGATGGATGGATGGATGGATGGATGGATGGGTGGATGGACGGACGGATGGATGGATGGATGGGTGGATGGACGGATGGATGGGTAGATGGATGGATGGATGGATGGATGGATGGATGGATGGGTGGATGGATGGACGGATGGATGGATGGATGGATGGATGGGTGAATGGATGGGTGGATGGGTAGATGGATGGGTGGATGGGTAGATGGATGGGTGGATGGGTAGATGGATGGGTGGATGGACGGATGGATGGATGGATGGATGGGTGAATGGATGGATGGATGGATAGATGGATGGGTGGATGGGTAGATGGATGGGTGGATGGATGGATGGATGGATGGATGGATGGATGGATGGATGGACGGATGGATGGGTGGATGGATGGATGGATGGGTGGATGGATGGGTGGATGGATGGATGGATGGGTAGATGGATGGATGGATGGATGGATGGGTGAATGGATGGGTGGATGGGTAGATGGATGGGTGGATGGGTAGATGGATGGATGGATGGATGGGTGGATGGACGGATGGATGGATGGATGGGTGAATGGATGGATGGATGGATGGATAGATGGATGGGTGGATGGGTAGATGGATGGGTGGATGGATGGATGGATGGATGGATGGATGGATGGATGGATGGATGGATGGATGGACGGATGGATGGGTGGATGGATGGATGGATGGATGGGTGGATGGATGGATGGATGGATGGGTGGATGGGTAGATGGATGGATGGATGGGTGGATGGGTGGATGGGTAGATGGATGGGTGGATGGGTAGATGGATGGGTGGATGGATGGATGGATGGATGGGTGGATGGATGGATGGATGGATGGATGGATGGATGGATGGATGG
The DNA here is from genome assembly GCA_033366665.1 of Phoxinus dragarum. NCBI lineage: Eukaryota > Metazoa > Chordata > Actinopteri > Cypriniformes > Leuciscidae > Phoxinus > Phoxinus dragarum. The sequence continues at coordinate 21,767 of JARPMJ010006919.1, forward strand.
ATGGATGGACGGACGGACGGATGGGTGGATGGGTGGATGGATGGATGGATGGGTGGATGGGTAGATGGATGGGTGGGTGGATGGATGGATGGATGGATGGATGGATGGATTGATGGACGGATGGGTAGATGGATGGGTGGGTGGATGGATGGATGGATGGATTGATGGACGGATGGGTGGGTGGATGGATGGACGGATGGATGGATGGATGGATGGATGGATTGATGGATGGATGGATGGATGGGTGGATGGGTAGATGGATGGATGGATGGGTGGATGGGTAGATGGATGGATGGGTGGATGGATGGATGGATGGATGGATGGATGGATGGATGGATGGATGGATGGATGGGTGGGTGGGTGGATGGATGGATGGACGGATGGGTGGATGGATGGATGGGTGGATGGATGGATGGGTGGATGGATGGGTGGATGGGTAGATGGATGGATGGATGGATGGGTGGATGGGTGGATGGATTGATGGATGGATGGATGGATGGATGGATGGATGGATGGATGGATGGGTGGATGGATGGGTGGGTGGATGGGTGGATGGATGGATGGATGGACGGATGGATGGATGGGCGGATGGGTGGATGGATGGATGGATGGACGGATGGGTGGATGGATGGATGGATGGGTGGGTAGATGGATGGGTGGATGGATGGATGGATGGATGGATGGATGGGTGGATGGATGGGTGGATGGATGGATGTGTAGTGTGCGTGATCATGAGTGTTTGGTGGAGGGTCGCTGGGCACCTGATGTCACTTCCTGCAGTCTGATTAATGGACGTCAGTGAGTCGTTCTGAAGGGGATCCGGGGGGTCTGGAGGAGTTTGGTCTTCCCGCCGGTCTCTCTCCTCTGAGTGGCTCTGCTCGGGATCGAGAGGGTGTACAGAGGGGTGGAGGGGGGATCTGATCTGAGGGTCACGGAGTTGGGGATTCATAGACACGGGGTCTTTAGAGGAAGAGTCGCTCTGAGGAGACGCTCTGGAGTTCTGCTGTTCACAGTCACTCTCTATCTGAGACTCTACACAGAGAACATCACTTCCTGTTACCACACAGGACACTTCTAGCCAAAGGGTTTCACTAAACCACACAATAACAGTGACACACCCACAAAAACAACACACATGAGCAGGACAACGGCACACACACACACACACACACACACACACACACACACACACACACACACACACACACACACACACACACCATAACAGGAGAGGGGGATGGAAAAGGAAAGTGTTATACAACAGAGAGAAGGGACGAAAACAAAAGAAAACAAAAACAATTACATCGTGTGTGTTTTCCACTTATTAACAATATACAGTGGCAGGGATCTAGCTAGTTTTACTGTATACTGACAAATTCTCTTCTGGTAGAAATGTTTTAATGAAATTGTATGTCGATATTTAGATTCAATTGTGCATGCGCATTTCTCTCGCATGTTCTGTTTACATTTTATAAAACATTGATCTAGCTTTTAGCAGATGGTGTTAAATATCACCACACTTTAAATGTAAAGGTAAAACGGGTCATGGGTGATACAGCACTCACACATTATGACAAATACAGTAGCTACGGTTGCTTTATGCATGCAGAATATTCCCATACTGCAGTCAGCATATGAACTGCATACTACAGAAATACGAGCATCAGTATTCCAGCGATTCCAAACGTAATATTCCAAACGGTAAATAGATATAAACCGCACTGAAAACACTCACACATATCACACAGAATGCACAATTACAGGAGATTAGCAATGATACATTAGCATGATGTTTTTCAGCTGATGTGAATAAGCAGTTGAGTATATACTGGAGTGTGTGTGTTGATCTGGATCACAGCACAGCAGCCTGAAGCTCTCAGTCAATGCTCACATCTGGATCAAATCAACCACCCTCTCAAACATCGGCACTTCAAACGCAATGCAAACAAATAAAACAGAAAAAAAAACTAGGGATGCACGATTTTGGATTTTTGCTGATATCTCATTTTGCCCGATACCGATATATTTTCTCTCCTGTGCAGAGATTGTAAAAAATATTTTTCATTTCGGTTAGTTTTGAGAAAACTCACTGAACCATTCGTTTTGAAAACTAAAACAGTTATTTGTATAATGAGAGTACATTTAAATATTAGAAGCAATAATAATCAAATCAATCACTGCTGATTTGTTTTCACACAGATGCAGTTGTAAACTTAAAGGAACACTCCACCGTTTTTCCTACTTTAGATAGGTGGGCAGATGCATTTTTGTCTCAGTGCATGCATTGTCTTAGTTTGGCAGGGTCGCCGCTAGCTTAGCTTAGCAAAATTAATGGAATCCTTTGTTGCCAGCTAGCATGTCCTGAGTAAAAGTGATCCAAAAAACGAATTCATTCTTGTGGTCTGCATATTCACAACGAGTACAAATAGCGATGCAGATTAATACTAGGCGATTTCCTAGGTTGGTGACTAAGAGGGTGACTTCTCAGACAGTCAAGATCCAGAACCATACCTCTGTGAGCCAGAGTTTCCAGAAGAGGAGCGCGTGCTTTGGAAATAGAACGACAGGAGGAGGAGGTTGCGATCGCTCAACACCAGGCTCAACGTGTCAGATCAAGATGAGCGTGCCCACAGTTGTGTCACAGCTACCGAGGATTTCTCGGCGTTGATCCATCCGACAGTCCTCGACTTTTTTCCCCGGTGCGATAAAGTAAACTGGAAAAAATGCCCCACGCCGGATGGACCCAATGGACAGCTGTCCACGGAGTAAGTGATTATTTTCAATTACCATGTTTGCTGTAACTGTAACTTCTCAAAATAAACACAAACCAAAAGCGAAGATACGGCGGTGCAGGTCACGCCGGTATGTTGACGGATTTCAGATGCTGCGTGATATCTCTGCGCCCAAGTAGCAGTGCTTCGCCTGTGCTTCACCCTAATATAGTCCCAAGACAACATCTGCCTATGAGATCGCCTAGTCGTAATCTGCATCGCAATTTGAACTCGTTGTGAATACGCAGGCCACAAGAAGTAATCAGTTTTCTTTCTTTTTTTGGATCACTTTTACTCAGGACATGCTAGCTGGCAACAAAGGATTCCTTTCATTATGCTAAGCTAAGCTAGCGGCGACCCTGCCAAACTAAAACAATGCATGCACTGAGACAAAAATGCATTTGCCCACCTATCTAAAGTAGGAAAGACGGCGAATAAGCCCTATTTCAAAAAACGGTGGAGTGTTACTTTAACATTGTATTAGTGGATTTAATATTTGTAGGTGATCTACTGCAAAAGAGCTGTAAAAATTCATTCTTGAATTCAAGATATTTTCATAATCCGTTAGAATTATTTTTTTTACTGTATATATACAATTATTTAAAACTATAGCTTCTGATCTTTAAATCAAATCAGATTCATGATTTTATGACATCGATTGCTGCTTTATTTATTCAAAAACACAAGTATCTTAATGTTTTATGTGGATTTTACTTTTCATTGTATTAGTCTATCAAGTATGCCTACAGCGCCCCCTACTCTTAAACAGGCAGGCTTTAGGACCCGGGGAGGCTGTTGCTCAAATCCCGTGCAGATCCAAAACAGTGAATCTAATCACCATTCAGGCAAAAGTTCGCTTCAAGAATGACCAGACAGCAGACATGATCATATCGCGAGCAGTCCTTCAGAACGTGAGTTACTGCAGATGCAGGATCAACATTATCGGCAATGCCAAGCTGAAGTTTACATTCAAGCCGTTATTGGTTGATTCCGATGACCTGCGATAATATCTTGCATCCCTACACAAAACCATTCTTCCCTTAAAGTCCCCCTGTGGTAAAAATTAATCTTTTAATGTAGTTTATGTGTCTATGTGGTGTTATTAATCTGCTTTAACACACACCATGTGTAAGTTCATAAGTCGACAGCATTGCTGAGTATTTTCTGCTTAAAACTGCAGTGAACCAAAGACAGTCTCAAACACACGGTTTGAAATCGCTGGTGTTTCTGACGTCACACACTACCTTGTAACCAATCAGATCAACGTGTGATCGTCCACCAGTGGATCTCTGAGTGAGTGAGTGGAGGCGGGGCTCATTTGCATATTCATAGAACCGCGCATACTAAATGAGGCAAGGGTGTCGAGTTACATTCAAGCCATGAACAAAGATGAGTTTTGAGGGCTTACATTATTGACTACAGGGGGACTTTAAGTTGTCAAGATTTTTCCATTGACAAATGAAGTTTTCATTCTGTTTTATGAGAATAGGTGAATCTCAGCTGTGTTTGCATGCTGTAAAAGGATCTTTGTGGAGTTAGGCAAACAGTGTCTCGAGAGAAGACAGACCATCTCGAAACACCATAAATATCTTGGCAGCTGAAAGGGGGTTGCTTAATTTATTCATTTGTTATTTTATTATCTATAAAAACGCAGAGGATTGGGATTTCAGTGCAGGTACAGACAGTTTGAACTATGAACTAGGCCAAACATGACATCACTAATTTCTATGGTAAGAAAGAATAATGATGTGCTGATATGTTTCAGAATGATAAAAAGAAGCAAAACACTGACAAAAGTTGTTCTCAGAACTGTTTTTTGAATCAAACCAAATGCCTGATCTTTGACCTACTGACACTAAAGTAGTCTCGTCTTGAGCGCAGCAGTTATTCCCCTTTACTCTTTACACATGTCAGCTGGACTCAAAACCTCTTGGAGCTCAAACAGAATATTATTTCAGGAGCGAGTCATTGTCCAAATGAAAACAACACTTCTACCGCTTTATCAACACACCAGTGTCTCAGACGTACCTGAAAGGCCTCTCTCCTCCGACAGGTGAGGTTGTGTTACTCCAGCTTTTGCAGCTGTCGTCTCGGTCTGCGCGCGGGCGGCGCACCGGCGCGGGCATGAACGTGCCCTGGTTAGCCCTGTTGGGCAGGTACTGGTTGAAAGGAAGGGCGATCCGTGGCTCGCTGCAGGACGTTCTCCGCACCAGCATGTCGTCCTTGCGCACGTCCGGCATCTTCCTCTGGGGGGCGTCGCTCTCCGAGTCGCTGCCGTGGCCTGCAGCGAACAATCATACACATCAATACATACTCTCCCATAATGGGATTATAATGGGATTGTGGCAATATTGCGATTAATCTTTACCTCACATTAACAAAATACTTTGATCAAACTAATGGGATTAAGCACATAATTGTAGTAACCATAACCAATGTGTGTCTGTTCTCGGACGTACACGGATGCCGTGTGTTGTCCACGCAACTTTGTGTCATTATTAATAATCCAATATCTTGTCCTAACCCTTCAAATGACACACAGCTCATATCTCTGCTGCTGGAAGTTACCAAAACACACGGTAGACACACGTTTGCTCTCGCACTGTATGGTGTGATAGAATGTAAATATCTGAACGGTGTGTGAACATAACCGTAACCGGACTCAAATACAGGACTGACAACCGTATCCTCCTGGCCAAAGTCTACTCCATGCACACAATGTCAGTAGTGTGGACGCACTTCACCACCTTACAGCAAAATATTAAATATGTTTGCCTGAAATATAGTGAGGCGGCTCATGCTAAAGAATTTTACTATAACTGGACTGATTTATTACCTTTACAGCATAAAGAACTCAATTACACTTACACTTTAATTTAGGTTTCAGTTTTTGGCTAAATAAAAAATGCTATTTTGGTTTTGGTATTTCTTTGGTTTCGGGCATTAAATGCACAGACAAGAAACCCACATTTTTACAAGAAAATGCAAAAAACTTCATCAGGAATAAACTCTAAACAGCTGGTGAACGGGCGTCAGGGTTCATTGATGCACGTGGGGAGCAAAAGCAAGTCCGTTTGGTCTAATCACACAGAACAGATACTGTAGCTCAAACTCAATATTGCCCATGATAGAAAGATGTCAGAACACACAGTGCATCGCTGTTAGCTGAGAATCCGCAGACAAATCTGAGAGCCCATGATGAGCCCTGTCCACCGTCCAAAGCTCCAACAACACGTACAGCCTTCCTAACACTGGTGTTCACTAGTGGAGGCGGCTCTTTCAGCAGGATAACACACCTGCCACCCAGCACAGTGATCAGGAACACTATGAGGAACATGGTGAAGAGTTCAAGGTGTTGCCCTGGCCTCCAGATTCCCCAGATCCGTGGGATTTGCTGGACCAACACCACCTCACAACTTGGAGATCTTAGAGCAGACATCTTCAATCCTGCTCCTGGAGGGCCACTGTCCTGCTGAGTTTAGATCCAACCTGCTTCAGCACTCCTGTCTTTGTTTTTTCAAGTGATCCTGAAGAGCTCGAAGAGCTGGATCAGGTGTGTTTGATTAGTGTTGGGACTAAACTCTGCAGGACATTGGCCCAATGTCTTTGTGCCAGAAACAACAGGACACGTCCAGAGGTCTTGTAGAGTCCATGCCTCGACGGTGATTTGGCGGCACAAGGGGGACCTACACAATATTAGGCTGGTGGTTCTAAAGTTGTTTAATGAAAATGTAATGACTGATCAGTGTATATCGCTGGAGATTTCATTGGTTAAATAAAATAGAAAACTGAACTTACAGTAAATGGAGAAGCTCTGACAGGGGCAAATCAGAGAACATTCTTTGGTGTTGGTGCCTCTGAGGCTTTCCAATGTCTGCCACTCCAAACATTATCTCAAGTGTGAGCAAACAGTTGTATAAAACCACTTTAGCCTGTGGCTGCATTTGAGAGGACTGATGCAGAATATTTTGAGGACCTGATGTTTAAGTAGATTACTGTCTCAAAGTCCTCTAGTCTTTATAAAGCTGATTTGCCAGAGTTAAGAGCTGTTTTGAGGAGCACCTGGATCAACATTGACCTTCCACTGTAACTCTCCTTTACACATTATTTTGATAGTCCACTTTAGACATTCTACTAACTATAAGTAACTTTTCAACTACATGTCCACTGACTCTCATTAGAGTATTAGTAGACTGTAGTAGACTGCCAGTAGACTGGTAGGTTATGGTTCGGGTTTGGGTGAGGAGAATAAGTTGACTTGTAGTTGCCAAGTTACTTATAGTCAGTAGAATATCTGTTCCAACCAAGTTAAGTGTTAGCAAATATTAAACAGACAGTTTACTAATACTCTAAGGGCCCTATTGTAACGCTCTGAAATGCAAGTATCAAACGCGAAACGCAAGTAACTCTGTGGACGGATCCCGGCGCTGTTGCTATTATACCGGCGGGATAAACGACTCTTGCGCCCGACGCAAATCTAAAATGTGTTGGTCTGAAGTCGCTTCATTACTCATAGGTGTGGTTTGGGCGTAATGTGAAATAAACCAATCAGAGCGTCCTCTCACATTCCCTTTAAGAGCCGGCGCGCTTGTTCCACGACGGATTGCTATTATAACGGCGGATCACTATTATAACGGCGGATCGCTATTATAACGGCGGATCGCTATTATAACGGCGGATCGCTATTATAACGGCGGATTGCTATTATAACGGCGGATTGCTATTATAACGGCGGATTGCTATTATAACGGCGGATTGCTATTATAACGGCGGATTGCTATTATAACGGCGGATTGCTATTATAACGGCGGATCGCTATTATAACGGCGGATCGCTATTATAACGGTGGATTGCTATTATAACGGCGGATCGCTATTATAACGGCGGATTGCTATTATAACGGTGGATTGCTATTATAACGGCGGATCGCTATTATAACGGTGGATTGCTATTATAACGGCGGATCGCTATTATAACGGCGGATTGCTATTATTACGGTGGATTACTATTATAACGGCGGATTGCTATTATAACGGCGGATTGCTATTATAACGGCGGATCGCTATTATAACGGCGGATTGCTATTATAACGGCGGATTGCTATTATAACGGCGGATTGCTATTATAACGGCGGATTGCTATTATAACGGGGCGGATCGCTATTATAACGGCGGATCGCTATTATAACGGCGGATCGCTATTATAACGGCGGATTGCTATTATAACGGCGGATTGCTATTATAACGGCGGATCGCTATTATAACGGCGGATTGCTATTATAACGGCGGATTGCTATTATAACGGCGGATTGCTATTATAACGGCGGATTGCTATTATAACGGTGGATCGCTATTATAACGGCGGATCGCTATTATAACGGCGGATTGCTATTATAACGGCGGATCGCTATTATAACGGCGGATCGCTATTATAACGGTGGATTGCTATTATAACGGTGGATTGCTATTATAACGGTGGATTGCTATTATAACGGCGGATTGCTATTATAACGGTGGATTGCTATCATAACGGCGGATTACTATTATAACGGTGGATTGCTATTATAACGGTGGATTGCTATTATAACGGCAGATTGCTATTATAACGGTGGATTGCTATCATAACGGCGGATTACTATTATAACGGCGGATCGCTATTATAACGGCGGATCGCTATTATAACGGCGGATTGCTATTATAACGGTGGATTGCTATTATAACGGCGGATTGCTATTATAACGGCGGATTGCTATTATAACGGTGGATTGCTATCATAACGGCGGATTACTATTATAACGGCGGATTGCTATTATAACGGCGGATTGCTATTATAACGGCGGATTGCTATTATAACGGTGGATTGCTATTATAACGGCGGATTGCTATTATAACGGTGGATTGCTATTATAACGGCGGATTGCTATTGTAACGGCGGGTTTGCCGGCGCACGCCAGGAGCGGTTCTCAGCCGAGGAGACCGATGTTCTCGTCAGCGCCGTAAAACACAGAGAAGTGACATTGGGGATGATGGAGAAACACACACACATTAGCTTCGGTTAAACAGGCGGATAATAATTTGGGAAAATGTGTTGCTAGATTTATGCCTATTTTTTTTCACATCTTCACGGACACAACAATGATTTCCCTCGTGTGTTAATATTTTTCCTTGTAATAATGTATGATTTGCAAAAATGAAAACTGCTGCGTCTGTTTAGATGAGAGAATCAAAGTTTGTGTGTTGTTCACACGCTACATAATGGCCAAGCATGCGCGCTTAAAATAGCATATGACTAACGCGCGGCGCCGCTGTCTTTAGACTCGGTTTCTCCTGGTCAGTGGCAGAATTGTTTTTTGAATCTTAATTCATAAAAAAAATAGCACCAGGGGATTTTTGCGCTAGAACACACCTCCTCTTTTCGCTAAACCGCCCCCCTTGAGCGCAAGTTCATTCCTTAATTTACCGGCGTGTGTCTGTGGAGGGAAAAGTCCGCTGTGCGCGGGTGCAAAATAGGAATGATACATGCGTCGGTGTAAAAAGTCAATTGCGCTGGGTGCCAGATAGTGTAACCAACTCTCCTCCTCACATTCCCAGGCCAGCTGCTCTGCACATGTCTGTTCGACAGCTTCGGTGGCTCAGGGTTAAACACACACACGTCACATCACACAACTCTTGACATCAGCAGTAAACACATACTGTATGGCCACGAGACAGCAACAATCTCCGCTGACACATGATGGTACTGCAGGGAAAGGAAATGTTTCACATGCATACGTTTTTTCCCAACAGTTTTATCGCAGATGTTTCTCCTAAAAGTCTTTAAAAGAAAGATGTAGAGCAGTACAGAGCAGCTATAAAAGCAATGTTGATAGAACAGCTCACTTAACTTGGTCTTGACAGAATTTGATGTGCAATATCTGAGTTCATATTTGAACAAGAAACAAGAGTTGAACAAGAAAATGTTACATAGTGTACCTTTAATAATGTACTCTAAAAATGTCTAAAAAAGGCATAAACTGATTGTTATATAAATAAATAAGAATCAGTGATAGTAAAATAACACTGCTGGAGTCTGTGAACTCAGACCAAGCAACTGAACCTAGTGTGAAAACAGCCACACTTTCCACAGCTCACACTTCATGCACAATATGACTGAGAAACTGTCCAACAAATAGAGTATTTTGACCAGAAGGATTTATTCACATGCTATGTACATTCTGTTAACGAAAGTAGTAAAGTTTTTATAGATGTCGTATTAAAACGTTAACCGCTCTTGGTATATCCTGCTGAAATCAACTTATGAGGAGAGTGACATTATAAAATACCTTTATACGAGCAAGTTATAATTCCATCTCCATGTGTACTTCAAACCCTCACATAAATATCCCCAGAACCATTTATAGATCTGTCACTTGTTTGGTAAATACTTAAAAACTCAACATATGCACAAATGCTCTTCATGCGTATGCTTTGAGAGAGCTATAGACTTCAAATGAGGAAGAGTTGCAGACGCGCCGTAAACGCTTGCACTTTACAGAATGCTTTAAAAGAACTACACAATTACATTAGTATTACAGCATAAAGCTTTTTCCTGTATTTAATGTCACGCTAACAAAGAAAAGAATGCACGCAGCCCAAATGCATGACATTTCAGAGCCACAGGGAAACAATAGTAGCGAATGCACTTTGAGACTCGTCTCAGCTCTTCCACATGTGTTAGACCAACTTTGGGATGTTTAAGTGCTTTCTCTTATCCCAGTTTAATGTGCAGAGACTCTGAGTAAAGCTCAAACTCACACCATTGGCTTAACTATTGGCGGCACTGTCGGTTTTACTGAGCTATGAAGGATGAGGGGCATCTGGTGCAGTTTAAATCACACTTGAAACATGACGTGTATCATCATCATATCATCTATTATATCACGAGATGGTTGCCGATACTAAGCCCTAAAATCATTATTTTTGCCAACACAGGAATGACTAACTCAGTCTTTAGGATATTAAGAGAATATCCACAGTTCTGGCAGGTCATGTGTGTTGTGAGTCAGTCCATTCAGGATTATCAGCAGCTTTCTCGCCGCTCAGGAGATTATTACCCTCCTCCATCCCCAGCTCCACCTGTCGTCCACAGTCTTCTGATGTTCCTCTATATCACACTGTCATTTACATTAACCACAGGAATGATATCTGTGATACATGAATGTGTGTTCTGCTCTGTTTACCCTGAGAGTGTTCATCACTGCGCTCTGTAACTGTTTGCTAATGGTCAATCATCTTTGACGGAAGTGATCCTGACAGAATGATTTTACTGAACGGACCAATGACTTTGCTCTTGTGTCTCGGCACCAGTCCGTCTGCTGTCAAACACATGGTAGCCCCCTTACTGAGCACTGCATTCTGGGAGAAAGTCTCTGGCTCTCATTCCCAATTTCTCTAGAATAGTACAATCTAACACTACAACTGGATCTTCTCTAGGAGCTCTAGGGACCGAGATGGGTTTGTGGGAAACTGGGATTAAATAACTGGTTTTGACTGGAGAAATGCATTTGTGTGTTCCTGTTTATTCTCAGGCTGTTCCAAGTTTGATTTAAGTGTTTAAAACATCCACTTTTACTCAACCCACGGGTGCAGGAGACTCTGATTATATGAGGAAGTTTAAAACATTACTGCTGTGTCTGTGTGTGTGTGTGTGTGTGTGGGGGGGGGGTTGATTTGCATGTGTGTTTGCATATGAAGGATGTCACTGAACCCAAACTGGGCTGAGCGTCTGTCCTGATATGCAAATAACAGTGTAACGAACGAGCGTCTTTAGTTGTGCATACAGTAGTTAAGATAGCAAAATAAACAGGCTTTTAAATCAGGCCAAAGATCAAGACCAAAATGACATAAAGCCACAGAAAATAGGACCCACACTACATTAAAAGAGGGGTAATCTGCACAGTGGATAAACATGGTTTGTGTCAAATGAGAAAAATAAACTATTGAAATTTTGGGTCTTGAACTCTTTTTTCTTGATATATATTATCCTGATATATATTAAGTGCATCAATGATATGATCTCCATCTCTCCAGATTCTCTCTCTCTGTTTTATTAGGAAAGGCTGTAATACGTCTGTAACCATGCCGACGGCCCTCTGATCAACAGAAACACGTTTCGCAGAGCCCACTGAAACCACAGGATAAACCACATGATGTCACATCTGTGTGAAGTGCCGTATCAGCCTCGGTCAATCGCACATGTGAATAAAGCATTACATTAGAGCCATAGAGCCTGGATTTTTTATTAAAATGTCACCAGATTGATCTGTTTTCAGTAACTGATTGTAAACACAACATTTCAAATGTGGCCCCTCCCTGTGGGCGGAGCATAACCGTAAGCCACGCCCCCTGCCCTGATATCACATGGGGATGTGATATGGGGACGTTGGGATGTGATGGGGACGTTGGGGACGGTGAGGACGGTGGGGACGTTGGGGATGGTGGGATGTGATGGGGACGTTGGGGACGTTGGGGACGGTGGGGACGGTGGGGACGGTGGGGACTGTGGTGACGTTGGGGACGGTGAAGACGTTGGGGACGGTGGGATGTGATGGGGACGTTGAGGACGGTGGGGACGTTGGGGACGGTGGGATGTGATGGGGACGTTGGGGACGGCGAGGACGGTGGGGACTGTGGTGACGGTGAAGACGTTGGGGACGGTGGGATGTGATGGGGACGTTGAGGACGGTGGGGACGTTTAGGACGGTGGGGACGTTGGGGACGGTGAAGATGTTGGGGACGTTGGGGACGGTGGTGACGTTGGGGATGTTGCGGACGTTGCGGACGTTGCGGACGGTGGAGACGTTGGGGACGGTGGAGACGTTGCGGACGTTTGGGACGGTGGGGACGTTGGGGACGTTTGGGATGGTGGGGACGTTGCGGACATTGGGGAAGGTGGGGACGTTGGGGAGGTTGGGGGCGGTGGGGACGGTGGGGAAGGTGGGGACGTTGGGGAGGTTGGGGACGTTGGGGAAGGTGGGGACGTTGGGGACGGTGGGGAGGTTGGGGACGGTGGGGACGGTGGGGACGGTGGGGACGTTGGGGACGGTGGGGAGGTTGGGGAGGTTGGGGACGGTGGGGACGGTGGGGAGGTTGGGGACGTTGGGGACGGTGGGGAGGTTGGGGAAGGTGGGGAGGTTGGGGACGTTGGGGGTGGTGGGGAAGGTGGGGACGTTGGGGGCGGTGGGATGTGATGGGGACGTTGAGGACGGTGGGGACGTTGGGGACGATTGGGACGGTGAGGACGGTGGGGACGTTGGGGACGGTGGGATGTGATGGGGACGTTGAGGACGGTGGAGACGTTGGGGACGGTGGAGACGTTGCGGACGTTTGGGACGGTGGGGACGTTGGGGACGTTTGGGATGGTGGGGACGTTGCGGACATTGGGGAAGGTGGGGACGTTGAGGACGGTGGGGACGGTGGGGACGGTGGGGAAGGTGCGGACGTTGGGGAGGTTGGGGACGTTGGGGACGGTGGGGAAGGTGGGGACGTTGGGGACGTTGGGGACGTTGGGGACGGTGGGGAGGTTGGGGAGGTTGGGGACGGTGGGATGTGATGGGGACGTTGAGGACGGTGGGGACGTTTAGGACGGTGGGGACGTTGGGGACGGTGAAGATGTTGGGGACGTTGGGGACGGTGGTGACGTTGGGGATGTTGCGGACGTTGCGGACGTTGCGGACGGTGGAGACGTTGGGGACGGTGGAGACGTTGCGGACGTTTGGGACGGTGGGGACGTTGGGGACGTTTGGGATGGTGGGGACGTTGCGGACATTGGGGAAGGTGGGGACGTTGGGGAGGTTGGGGGCGGTGGGGACGGTGGGGAAGGTGGGGACGTTGGGGAGGTTGGGGACGTTGGGGAAGGTGGGGACGTTGGGGACGGTGGGGACGTTGGGGACGGTGGGGAGGTTGGGGACGGTGGGGACGTTGGGGACGGTGGGGACGGTGGGGACGGTGGGGACGTTGGGGACGGTGGGGAGGTTGGGGACGGTGGGGACGGTGGGGACGTTGGGGACGGTGGGGAGGTTGGGGAGGTTGGGGACGGTGGGGACGGTGGGGACGGTGGGGAGGTTGGGGACGTTGGGGACGGTGGGGAGGTTGGGGAAGGTGGGGAGGTTGGGGACGTTGGGGGGTGGTGGGGAAGGTGGGGACGTTGGGGGCGGTGGGATGTGATGGGGACGTTGAGGACGGTGGGGACGTTGGGGACGATTGGGACGGTGAGGACGGTGGGGACGTTGGGGACGGTGGGATGTGATGGGGACGTTGAGGACGGTGGAGACGTTGGGGACGGTGGAGACGTTGCGGACGTTTGGGACGGTGGGGACGTTGGGGACGTTTGGGATGGTGGGGACGTTGCGGACATTGGGGAAGGTGGGGACGTTGAGGACGGTGGGGACGGTGGGGACGGTGGGGAAGGTGCGGACGTTGGGGAGGTTGGGGACGTTGGGGACGGTGGGGAAGGTGGGGACGTTGGGGACGTTGGGGACGTTGGGGACGGTGGGGAGGTTGGGGAGGTTGGGGACGGTGGGGAGGTTGGGGAGGTTGGGGATGGTGGGGACGGTGGGGAGGTTGGGGAAGGTGGGGAGGTTGGGGAAGGTGGGGAGGTTGGGGAAGGTGGGGAGGTTGGGGACGGTGGGGACGTTGGGGACGGTGGGGACGTTGGGGACGTTGGGGACGGTGGGGAGGTTGGGGAGGTTGGGGATGGTGGGGACGGTGGGGAGGTTGGGGAAGGTGGGGAGGTTGGGGAAGGTGGGGAGGTTGGGGAAGGTGGGGAGGTTGGGGACGTTGGGGGTGGTGGGGAAGGTGGGGACGTTGGGGGCGGTTGGGACGGTGGGGACGGTGGGGGCGGTTGGGACGGTGGGGACGGTGGGGCCGGTTGGGACGGTGGGGACGGTGGGGCCGGTTGCGACGGTGGGGACGGGGGGGACGGTGGGGACATTCTGTTGAGCTTTCTGTTTGAAGTCTCTGTGAAAGTTTTAAAGCAGTCTTTTAGTGCCGATTTCAGAGCGGTCACGTCCGTAACATTGTTTTTTCCTCATAAATGAGAACACGAAAAATAAAATAAAATAAATATTTTATGTTCTATGGAGAGCATAGTAGCTTACATAAGCTACAGGACATCGTCTTTCAAAACATGACCTGCGCGAAAGAGAAAGAAAATGAATGCGTCTCTGTCCCCAGCACATGTCAAACCAAACTGACTCAGATTGAAAAACATAATTACAATGCCTTATAATCTGACTGGAGTTACAGCAGTTAGCAAAGGCAATAGCAACATTAGCGGATTGTTTTAGTGTGCAGCTTGAGAAAGATGTCCTGTGACAGACACACACCAGCTGACTAAAGACTGCAGCCCAGAAACATCCCGAGAACAGAAAGAGAAGAAGAACATATGAAACTACAGGCAATATAATATAGGGAAAATACAATATAGGGAAGAGCACATTCTCAGCAGTCAATAAGGGGGACAGGGCCGTCGAGCGAGGGTGTGTGTGTTTGTGTGTGTGTGTGTGTGTGTGTGTGTGTGTGAGAGGCTTACCATCGCTGTAGCCGAGGGCGAGCATGCCGTCGGGCGAGGGTGTGTGTGTGTGTGTGTGTGTGTGTTGTGAGGCTTACCATTGCTGTAGCCGAGGGCGAGCAGGCCGTCGGGCGAGGGTGTGTGTGTCTGTGTGTGTGTGTGTGTGTGTGTGAGAGGCTTACCATCGCTGTAGCCGAGGGCGAGCAGGCCGTCGGGCGAGGGCGTGTGTGTATGTGTGTGTGAGAGGCTTACCATCGCTGTAGCCGAGGGCGAGCAGGCCGTCGGGCAAGGGTGTGTGTGTATGTGTGTGTGTGTGTGTGTGTGTGTGTGTGTGTGTGTGTGAGAGGCTTACCATCGCTGTAGCCGAGGGCGAGCAGGCCGTCGGGCGAGGGTGTGTGTGTATGTGTGTGTGTGTGTGTGTGTGAGAGGCTTACCATCGCTGTAGCCGAGGGCGAGCAGGCCGTCGGGCGAGGGGGTTTGGCGGGAGCGTGAGCCGATGGAGTCCAGGCTGTCGAACGAGTCGTCTCGTGTGTGTCTCGGCGGGGAGAGAGAGTTGCTGCGCTCAGACTCACAGCAGTCGATATAACCACTGTCCCTGACGCTGCGCTTCGGGCTGTCCAGCTCCTCTGCTTCCTGACACACACACACACACACACACACACACACACACAATATGTTTGGAATGAGCTTCGCAACACGATTGAGCAATGAGGATTGTTCTAGCAAGTACGGTTGAGCTTCTGTTTATATTCCCTGTTCAATGTTTATATGTGAATAAAAGCCTAAATTCAATCAACGCCATCAAATCTCTTCAGAAAGTTTGGACTAAACAGCTCACATCATATGAATTAGTTTTACAATCTCTTAATGAACTTTTTGAGGAGACAGTGGTAGTTGCGTAGACTGTCAATGGAGGGACAGAAATCTCTCCGGTTTCATTTAAAGTTTCTTCACATGTTTTTCGAAGACGAATGAAAGGTAATAATAATAATAAACTTTATTTTCTATAGCGTCTCAAAGCACTTCACAAAAATAAGAAAAAAATAAAAGAGAAATACAACAATATAAAAGAAAAGCATTCATAAAAGTGAAGTACATTCAAATCTATTATACAATTATAAAAAATCTATAAGTAAATGGTAATCAGGTTTGGAACGGCATGAGGGGGAGTTTGTATATATATATATATATGTTACTAGATGAAGATGAAGACAAAATCAAAATAAACAAGGTTTAATCCATAAGGTGTATGTCACATTCTGTTCTGTTTGCACCTGTTCTCATTATCCTTAATTAGTTTACCTTCTTCCATCTGTGTTCAGTTAATTATCATCACCTGTTTTCAGTTAATCAGTGTTAGTATTTAGTTCCTTGAGTTCGGTCAGTCTTTGTCCGTTCACGTCGTTTATTGGTGTGTGTTACCCTCCTGCCCGTCTGTACCTTTTGAGTGACATTGTGAGTAAAAATTTATATTGAAGCTCTTTGACTCGCTAGTCTTCTTCAACCTACACCAAACCGTGACAGATGAACGGACCTCTCTAATCGAGACAAAGATTGTGGACTCCCCTGTGCTGCAACTTCTCCTTCACCCGGAGAGCAGGCTCTACCTGAACTACCTTGCCTGGTTAATCCAGAACGGGAGCCTCTCCCTCACCGCCAGCGAGCCCGAGGCGCCCATGAAGACCACCAAGGATCAAGAGCCGAAGAACATCAAGGCCCCGGAGTTGACGCAGACAGGCCAGTCCACCTCAGAGCCAGGAACGGACCTGGACCTTATTGACCTGTGGTCCACGGATCCTATTCCCTCCCAAGTCCCCACCCTCAAGTCTTCTTCGTCTTCGCCGGTCCCGTCCGGACATCTTCTGCCCGTATCCCAGCCTGTCCTTACCCCCCTCCTCATCGCTGGTTCCAGCCAGTCCCCTGGATCCGTCGACACGCTGGTTTGGTCCAGCTCCTCGGCTCTGCCTCTGCCGCTCACTCCGTGCGGCTCATCCTCTGCACCTCGGGCTCTCCCTCCACCAGCATGGCGTGAGGCCGACTCCCCGGCTACACCTCGGGCCTTCAGGCCCACATCTCCACCTCGTCCTGTCAGCCTGTCACCCTTACCTCAACCCACCACTCCTTCACCACCTCCGCGGGTCCGTCTGCCCGGAAGCTCCGATGGGCTCAATCGCCACTCCAGTTCGGCCTTCAGCGGTCGACGCCCAGCTTCAGCCAAGGACTTCCGGGATTCGGGCTGCACCCTCACCCTGCACCCCTTCAGCACCCCTAGACTCCTCCCTTCCTCTGACCTCCCCGTCGGCCACCCTCATCACATCGTCACCCCGGTCATCCATCCTCATGTCATCGCCTCAGTCCTGCTGGTCATTGGCTCAGCTTCCATCTTCCGGGTCTACAGTTCCGCCATTGTCCGTCAGCCGCACGGTTTCACCAGTTCCTCTACCTCTCACCATGGTTCCATCTGCCCCCTCTGTCTAGACTCCACCCCTGGTTCCTCCCACCGTCAGCTCCACCATGGCCTACAAGCCCACCGACTCTTCCTCTACACCTTCCGTCACCAGCTCCTCGCCCTCCGCCTAAACCTCCGCTTATTCTGTTTTTCTTTTTCTTCTTTTTGTCTTCATCACGGCGTGAGGACACGCCTTTCCGAGGGGGGCGTAATGTCACATTCTGTTCTGTTTGCACCAGTTCTACCAGAAAGACTCGGGAGATAAATTGATATAACAGCGTATATTTATTAACAGCCCAGCAAGCATGAATTTATAAAGTTCTTTGGCGTAGGCCCCGTCCTTAGAGAGCAATGCGAGGGTAGCGGAATCTGCATATCCTGCCTGAAGACGAAGGCAGGGGCGCAGCCGACCCCCCTGGAGGTAAGGAAGGGACCATCCTGGTGGTGGTGGGGAGGGTGAAGGTGAAGGTACCATCTTGGTGGTGATTGGGGAGGATGGAGGTAATTGGCAGCGTCAGCATCTGCGAACTCAGACGAATGTAAGTACCAATCTTTTATACTGTGAGTGTTAGCACGTGATTGGTTAGAAGTGAAGTATTACGTGGGGCCTGATTGAGTCTTCCTGGCAGAACTTACGCTAAAGCTGTCATTTCTCATTATCCTTAATTAGTTTACCTTCTTCCAACTATGTTCAGTTAATTATCATCACTCTTTGACTCACTAGTCTTCTTCAACCTACACCAAACCGTGACAGCGTAACTGTGGTGGAAGAGTAGAAGAGGAGTGACCATAGCAACAGATGAGTGGCGGGAGTAGTGACAATAGCAGCAGATGAGTGGGGGGAGTAGTGACCATAGCAGCAGATGAGTGGGGGGAGTAGTGATCATAGCAGCAGATGAGTGGCGGGAGTAGTGACCATAGCAACAGATGAGTGAAAATAGCAACAGATGAGTGGCAGAAGTAGTGACCATAGCAGCAGATGAGTGGCGGCAGTAGTGACCATAGCAACAGATGAGTGGCGGGAGTAGTGACCATAGCAGCAGATGAGTGGCGGCAGTAGTGACCATAGCAGCAGGTGAGTGGCGGGAGTAGTGACCATAGCAGCAGATGAGTGGCGGGGAGTAGTGACCATAGCAACAGATGAGTGGCGGCAGTAGTGACCATAGCAGCAGGTGAGTGGCGGGAGTAGTGACCAAAGCAGCAGATGAGTGGCGGCAGTAGTGACCATAGCAGCAGGTGAGTGGCGGCAGTAGTGACCATAGAAGCAGGTGAGTGGCGGCAATAGTGACCATAGCAGCAGGTGAGTGGCGGGAGTAGTGACCATAGCAACAGATGAGGGGCGGGAGTAGTGACCATAGCAGCAGATGAGTGGGGGGAGTAGTGACCATATCAACAGATGAGTGGCGGGAGTAGTGACCATAGCAACAGATGAGTGGCGGGAGTAGTGACCATAGCAGCAGATGAGTGAAAATAGCAACAGATGAGTGGCGGGAGTAGTGACCATAGCAGCAGATGAGTGGCGGCCGTAGTGACCATAGCAGCAGATGAGTGGCGGCAGTAGTGACCATAGCAACAGATGAGTGGCGGCAGTAGTGACCATAGCAACAGATGAGTGGCGGCCGTAGTGACCATAGCAGCAGATGAGTGGCGGCAGTAGTGACCATAGCAACAGATGAGTGGCGGCCGTAGTGACCATAGCAGCAGATGAGTGGCGGGAGTAGTGACCATAGCAGCAGATGAGTGGCGGGAGTAGTGACCATAGCAACAGATGAGGGGCGGGGAGTAGTGACCATAGCAAAAGATGAGTGACGGGAGTAGTGACCATAGCTACAGATGAGTGGCGGGAGTAGTGACCATAGCTACAGATGAGTGGCGGGAGTAGTGACCATAGCAACAGAGAGTGGGGGGAGTAGTGACCATAGCAACAGATGAGTGGTGGGAGTAGTGACCATAGCAGCAGATGAGTGGCGGCCGTAGTGACCATAGCAGCAGATGAGTAGCGGGAGTAGTGACCATAGCAGCAGATGAGTGGCGGGAGTAGTGACCATAGCAACAGATGAGGGGCGGGAGTAGTGACCATAGCAGCAGATGAGTGGCGGGAGTAGTGACCATATCAACAGATGAGTGGCGGGAGTAGTGACCATAGCAACAGATGAGTGGCGGGGAGTAGTGACCATAGCAGCAGATGGGTGAAAATAGCAACAGATGAGTGGCGGGAGTAGTGACCATAGCAACAGATGAGTGGCGGCCGTAGTGACCATAGCAGCAGATGAGTGGCGGGCAGTAGTGACCATAGCAACAGATGAGTGGCGGGAGTAGTGACCATAGCAACAGATGAGTGGGGGGAGTAGTGACCATAGCAGCAGATGAGTGGCGGCAGTAGTGACCATAGCAACAGATGAGTGGGGGGGAGTAGTGACCATAGCAGCAGATGAGTGGCGGCAGTAGTGACGATAGCAGCACATGAGTGGGGGGAGTAGTGACCATAGCAACAGATGAGTGGCGGGAGTAGTGACCATAGCAACAGATGAGTGGGGGGAGTAGTGACCATAGCAGCAGATGAGTGGCGGCAGTAGTGAATATAGCTACAGATGAGTGGCGGGAGTAGTGACCATAGCAGCAGATGAGTGGCGGGAGTAGTGACCATAGCAGCAGATGAGTGGCGGCAGTAGTGACCATAGCTACAGATGAGTGGCGGGAGTAGTGACCATAGCAACAGATGAGTGGCGGCAGTAGTGACCATAGCTACAGATGAGTGGTGGGAGTAGTGACCATAGCAGCAGATGAGTGGCGGCAGTAGTGACCATAGCTACAGATGAGTGGCGGGGAGTAGTGACCATAGCAACAGATGAGTGGGGGGAGTAGTGACCATAGCAGCAGATGAGTGGCAGCAGTAGTGACCATAGCAACAGATGAGTGGCGGCAGTAGTGACCATAGCAACAGATGAGTGGCGGGAGTAGTGACCATAGCAGCAGATGAGTGGCAGGAGTAGTGACCATAGCAAAAGATGAGTGGCGGGAGTAGTGACCATAGCAAAAGATGAGTGGCGGGAGTAGTGACCATAGCAACAGATGAGTGGCGGCAGTAGTGACCATAGCAGCAGATGAGTGGCAGGAGTAGTGACCATAGCAAAAGATGAGTGGCGGCAGTAGTGACCATAGCAACAGATGAGTGGCGGCAGTAGTGACCATAGCAAAAGATGAGTGGCGGGGAGTAGTGACCATAGCAAAAGATGAGTGGCGGGAGTAGTGACCATAGCTACAGATGAGTGGCGGGAGTAGTGACCATAGCAACAGATGAGTGGGGGGAGTAGTGACCATAGCAACAGATGAGTGGCGGGAGTAGTGACCATAGCAACAGATGAGTGGCGGGAGTAGTGACCATAGCAGCAGATGAGTGGTGGCCGTAGTGACCATAGCAGCAGATGAGTGGCGGGGAGTAGTGACCATAGCAACAGATGAGTGGCGGGAGTAGTGACCATAGCAGCGGATGAGTGGCGGCCGTAGTGACCATAGGAGCAGATGAGTAGCGGGAGTAGTGACCATAGCAGCAGATGAGTGGCGGGAGTAGTGATCATAGCAGCAGATGAGTGGCGGGGAGTAGTGACCATAGCAACGGATGAGTGGCGGGAGTAGTGACCATAGCAAAAGATGAGTGGCGGGAGTAGTGACCATAGCAAAAGATGAGTGGCGGGAGTAGTGACAATAGCAACAGATGAGTGGGGGGAGTATTGACCATAGCAACAGATGAGTGGCGGGAGTAGTGACCATAGCAACAGATGAGTGGCGGGAGTAGTGACCATAGCAGCAGATGAGTGGTGGCCGTAGTGACCATAGCAGCAGATGAGTGGCGGGAATAGTGACCATAGCAACAGATGAGTGGCGGGAGTAGTGACCATAGCAGCAGATGAGTGGCGGGAGTAGTGACCATAGAAACAGATGAGTGGCGGCCGTAGTGACCATAGGAGCAGATGAGTAGCGGGAGTAGTGACCATAGCAGCAGATGAGTGGCGGGAGTAGTGATCATAGCAACGGATGAGTGGCGGGGAGTAGTGACCATAGCAGCAGATGAGTGGCGGCCGTAGTGACCATAGCAACAGATGAGTGGGGGGAGTAGTGACCATAGCAGCAGATGAGTGGCGGGAGTAGTGACCATAGCAGCAGATGAGTGGCGGGAGTAGTGACCATAGCAGCAGATGAGTGGCGGCCGTAGTGACCATAGCAACAGATGAGTAGCGGGAGTAGTGACCATAGCAGCAGATGAGTGGCGGGAGTAGTGATCATAGCAGCAGATGAGTGGCGGGAGTAGTGACCATAGCAACGGATGAGTGGCGGGAGTAGTGACCATAGCAACAGATGAGTGGCGGGAGTAGTGACCATAGCAACAGATGAGTGGCGGCAGTAGTGAGCATAGCAGCAGATGAGTGGCGGGAGTAGTGACCATAGCAACAGATGAGTGACCATAGCAACAGATGAGTGGCGGGAACATAGACAAAGAAACATGTGATTGATGAAAACAAACTGAAAGTCCATGACAGTGAAACAAAAGATGAATGATATGACAATACATATACAGTATATCTGTATGTAATCTAACCCTAACCCTAACCCATCCTAACCCTAACTGACCCCAGATCAGTCTGTGTGTGACGACTGACCCCAGATCAGTCTGTGTGTGTCGACTGACCCCAGATCAGTGCTGGATCATCTGTGTGTGACGACTGACCCCAGATCAGTGCTGGATCATCTGTGTGTGACGACTGAACCTAGATGAGTGCTGGATCATCTGTGTGTGACGACTGACCCCAGATCAGTGCTGGATCATCTGTGTGTGACGACTGAACCTAGATCAGTGCTGGAGCGTCTGTGTGTGTCGACTGACCCCAGATCAGTGCTGGATCATCTGTGTGTGACGACTGACCAGATGGAGAAACACTTTCATGCAGAGGACACATCACATGATGGAGTAATAAATGTCAGTCCAGTGACATCATTGGCTGTCGCATTAGGAATCGGAGTGATAAAGTCTTTGTTCTACACAATTCCAGAAAAACAAATGTCTCTAGACAAGAGCGCGCTTCATCTCAAGGTCCATTGCAGGTGTTTTTTTACGATTGTCTACTGCAGAAAACAGCCGATTGTGATTTGTCCCGCTGACGTGTGTGTGTGTGTGTGTGTGTGTGTGTGTGTGTGTGAGATCACTGTATTCCCTGGAGATCTGCAAACGAGTCCGTGATCTGCAGAAACACACTCTTCCAGTGATGACCTCAGGAATGATGGACAGAGATGGAGTGTGTTTCTCACGAGCTCAGATTCAGGCCCACATCCGCCTCAACCGGCTTTATAACCAAACGCTTAAAGTCCCACTGCGTGTGTGCGTGCGTGTTCGTGCGTTCGTGCGCGTGCGTTCGTGCGCGTGCATTCGTGCGTGTGCGCGTGTGTGTGCGTGTGTGCGTGTGTGTGCGTGTGTGTGTGTGTGTGTGTGTGTGTGTGTGTGTGTGTGTGTGCGTGTGTGTGTACCGTTCTCATCAGCGAGCGCAGTCCCTCAAACTCCTGCAGGGTCAGCGTGGGCCCGCTGTAGGAGGCGCTGGTGTGTGTGTGTGTGTGTGCGTGTGTGTGTGTGTGTGTGTGTGTGTGTGTGTGTGTGTGTGTGTGTGTGTGTGTGTGTGTGTGTGTGTGTGTGTGTGTACCGTTCTCATCAGCGAGCGCAGTCCCTCAAACTCCTGCAGGGTCAGCGTGGGCCCGCTGTAGGAGGCGCTGGTGTGTGTGTGTGTGGTGCGTGTGTGTGTGTGTGTGTGTGTGTGTGTGTGTGTGTGTGTGTGTGTGTGTGTGTGTGTGTGTGTGTGTGTGTGTACCGTTCTCATCAGCGAGCGCAGTCCCTCAAACTCCTGCAGGGTCAGCTTGGCCCGCTGTAGGAGGCGCTGGTGTGTGTGTGTGTGCGTGCGTGCGTGTGTGTGTGTGTGTGTGTGTGTGTGTGTGTGTGTGTGTGTGTGTGTGTGTGTGTGTGTGTGTGTGTGTGTGTGTGTACCGTTGTCATCAGCGAGCGCAGTCCCTCAAACTCCTGCAGGGTCAGCGTGGGCCCGCTGTAGGAGGCGCTGTGTGTGTGTGTGTGTGTGTGTGCGTGCGCGTGCGTGTGTGCGTGTGTGTGTGTGTGGTGTACCGTTCTCATCAGCGAGCGCAGTCCCTCAAACTCCTGCAGTGTCAGCGTGGGCCCGCTGTAGGAGGCGCTGTGTGTGTGTGTGTGTGTGTGTGTGTGTGTGTGTGTGTGTGTGTGTGTGTGTGTGTGCGTTTGTACCGTTCTCATCAGCGAGCGCAGTCCCCTCAAACTCCTGCAGGGTCAGCGTGGGCCCGCTGTAGGAGGCGCTGTGTGTGTGTGTGTGTGTGTGTGTGTGTACCGTTCTCATCAGCGAGCGCAGTCCCTCAAACTCCTGCAGGGTCAGCGTGGGCCCGCTGTAGGAGGCGCTGTGTGTGTGTGTGTGTGTGTGTGTGTGTGTGTGTGTGTGTGTGTGTACCGTTCTCATGAGCGAGCGCAGTCCCTCAAACTCCTGCAGGGTCAGCGTGGGCCCGCTGTAGGAGGCGCTGTGTGTGTGTGTGTGTGTGTGTGTGTGTGTGTGTGTGTGTGTGTGTGTGTGTGTGTACCGTTCTCATCAGCGAGCGCAGTCCCTCAAACTCCTGCAGGGTCAGCGTGGGCCCGCTGTAGGAGGCGCTGTGTGTGTGTGTGTGTGTGTGTGTGTGTGTGTGTGTGTGTGTGTGTGTACCGTTCTCATGAGCGAGCGCAGTCCCTCAAACTCCTGCAGGGTCAGCGTGGGCCCGCTGTAGGAGGCGCTGTGTGTGTGTGTGTGTGTGTGTGTGTGTGTGTGTACCGTTCTCATGAGCGAGCGCAGTCCCTCAAACTCCTGCAGGGTCAGCGTGGGCCCGCTGTAGGAGGCGCTGTGTGTGTGTGTGTGTGTGTGTGTGTGTGTGTGTGTGTGTGTGTGTGTGTGTGTGTGTGTGTGTGTACCGTTCTCATCAGCGAGCGCAGTCCCTCAAACTCCTGCAGGGTCAGCGTGGGCCCGCTGTAGGAGGCGCTGGTGTTGGCGGCTCGACCCAGCCAGTAGACAGTGGTCAGAACCTGGACGACACAGGCAAACACTGAGTCAGTGAGGCGTACGGCACACACACTTACACACGTGTTCATGCACAAATCATTCATTATATTATATATTATAAGACATTATACATTTCTTTACTGTAACTTTTGATTAATTTAATTCATCCTGTCACAGTGTCCGGCTCATGTTCCCTGGTGTCCACTAGAGGTCCTCGTCCCCCGCGGTGTCTGTCACACACTACATTCCCCACAATCCTTGTCTGCTCTCAGCACTGGTCATTGCACTCAGCTGTCCCCCGTCATGATCGCAGGTTCTGTGTAAATACTCTGTTCAGTGTCTGTCACGGAGCTTGTCATTCTCACAGCACTTCTGAGGTCTGGCTCCTCGCTGTCTTTTTCCTGTTTAGTGTTTAGTGTTTTGAGTTTGCTTATTTGGATTTTGACCCCTATCTGGACTGGTTTATGAATTACGGATTTCTCTAAATAAATACTACTGCATTATTGGATCTTCTCGTGCTTTCTCTGTGTGTGGATCGTGACACATCCTTGCTGTATAAAAGTAGTAATTTGACTTACATTTTTTAACTTCTTGTGGTTGTCTGGAGCTCTGAGAAAGAGAAAGAGAAGTGTGTTCAGTGAATCAATCAACTGATGAAAACTATAGACCGGGTGAGACAGAAATACAGCACATGATCTAACATCATAATCTCATGACAGGAAAGCCTTCTCTCTTACACACACACACACACACACACACACACACACACACACACACACACACACACACACACACACACACACACATGCAAATGCAGACACACGCTCTGTGAAAACTTGAGTCTCTGAACACAGAACATTGATGGCATTTCACATCCTCCAGTTTCTGTTCTCTGATATACACTTGAGCATAAAGAAACATAAAGAATATGGCTATGCAGATTGAGAAAACGAGAGAGAGCTTTCTGAGGTTTCTGCTTTCCTTCTGTTTTTCTAAGCGTTCCTCCTGTAATTCCAACACGTATTAGATCATTCTCCTGATAGCATCTTCTGTCCATCTCTCTCTTCATCTGTCATACAGCCTTCACTGTTTCCATCTACATACTTCAGTTCTGCGCTCATCTGATAGATTCATCTCTGATCCAGTGGAAACAGTGATGAGAGAGCGAGAGAGAGCGAGAGAGAGAGCGAGAGAGAGAGTGAGACAAAAAAACCACAAAAAAACAAAGTAAACTTGAATGTTATTTGGCCCTAAATAGAGACTACACACCCGCAGAATACCTGAGTACAGTGAAAGACTGTAAACTCAGAAGAATGATGACGAGGTACAGACTGAGCAATCACACACTGAGTGTA
>JARPMJ010006920.1:0-15000 GCA_033366665.1 Phoxinus dragarum
CAAAGTGAACGAAAGCACATAACCCTATAGTAAGTACATGTAGTTGCTTAAAGGGGGGGTACAATGGTGTTTCATGTATTCAGAGTTGTTTACAGTGTTAAAGAGATGGATTCTCATGCTAATAATGGCCAAAGTTTGAAAAGTTATTTTGAACGAATAACAGAGAATTTCTGTGCTGAAAATCATACTTCCGGGTTGCAACACGTTTCGGCTGTTTTTTTCATAGACAGAGGTTTTTTTCTATCCTAGATCTAATGACGTAGACCAGAGTGGAACTCCTTATATGAGCATTGCTCTCGGAAAAGCGCGTTCACGCACACGTCGACCAGAGGAGAGAAAGACCGCGCTCATCGACGCGCTACTACCGGAAATCATCATCAGCAGCGCTAAATAGGAATGGTTGATGTCAAGAATGTCTCCAAAAAAGTGTGTTTTGGGATGTGAGGGAAAGTTTACCTTGTTCAGCTTCCCAAAGAACCCAGTGTTACTGGAACAGTGGATGCCGTTTGTATGTTGTGGATGCTCCCCGCTTTACTCTATAGCTCCGCCCACGCCCAGAATCAAGGACCTCGGCTTTTTCCGGATAGAATCGGAAAGCTGTATTTTTATTTTATAAATATGATGAAACTAAAGACTTTTTGGAGATATGAAGGACGCACTATTACTCTATAGGTACTCAAGATTAACATGAGATAGACTGAAACTAAGTATTTTACCCCCCCCTTTAATATTACTCAATACTTAAATATATGATTACACCGTAACCCTTTATTTTAAGGTGTCATTGTTACGGTTAATTTTAAGGTGTCATTGTTACAGTGTAATTATATATTTAAGTATTGAGTAATAATAATTAACTACATGTACTTACTATAGGATTAGGGTTAGTTGCATGTAATCATGCATAATTTACTGTTATTACTATGTAACAAAGGACACTAAAATAAAGTGTAGCCGCACAGTTCCAGTTAACCAATCGTTAACACACTCCAGGAATACGGAGTTAGTCTGGTATGGTATGAGGTCAGTGAGAGAACGCACCTGTGCTTGAAGGAGACGTGAGGGAACACGACCCCGAACAGGGCGACGGAGGCGTCGATCACGGACACGCCGAGCGGGAGTGGCCCGGGCACGGCCTCGCCCACAGGAACACGCAGGTATATGGAGGACGGGTCGTGTTCCAGCGCGCCGCTGCCCGACGCACTGTTCGGCTGGAGCTGAGACACACACACACACACACACACACACACCAGGGGAATAAATTTACAAACTGTGGGATCCGCTAAAAGTGGACGTGTGCCCGAAAGCCAAAAACGGTGTACGCCAAACAATATTCAGATTTATAAAACCGTGCGTACGCCAGAACCTGCGCAAAATTCCCTTTATGCTCAACTTTATTTATAAAGCACTTTCAACTTCTCTGTAATGATTTCATGTCATTTAAAGGCCATGTTGCAGGTTAACCACCACTGTCGATTAATGGGTACATAAATCACTCAAGATATGTATATCATTTTTAAAATGTCTCAAAAATGGTCTTAAATACCATTTTTTTACGTTTTTGGTATTAACGTTTTTTTTCACGCAATTCGGTGATGACGTCACGTTGGGGAGACGTGGAGGAAAGCTAGCCTGATGGCCGTCAAAGCCGATGAACTGCATGGTCCGAGCAGAATGAGTGGAGAGTTGGTGAAGTGTCCTGGTGAGTTGCTATCATTTAGAAACGCAGCAATGAGATAACGACACATATTTTTTTTTACTGTCATTGAATAGCACCGACTGAAAAATAAACTTTATATTGGCGGTGATCATGACGTTAGTTCAGATAAGTAACGTTACTGGTAGCCTTTGTCATAGTACTGGTAAACTTTGTCTTTGTCATCTATAAATAGAAGGCTTCGTGCTAGCTATATGGGCGTTTCTAAGCGTTTCTCTTCCTCCGGTGAAAATGTTGTTGCAAACGTAGCCGGCGCGTGTCTGTCGCGGTGTTTGGCAGGTGCTTGTGCGGGCGGTGCCGTCCCGTGGAAACTGCGCTGGAAAGCTTGTGCTGTAGGGCAGTAAGTCGAGGAGCTCACCCCGCGACCAGATGTGACTGAATGCTGAATGCATGCTGCCTGAATCCGTTTGTACTGAAGATATAGCATACACACGACACATCTCAGGCAGGATCATGGTCCCCTTCAAGCCAGCACGCACGAGTAGCCTATGTTAATTGTTTGTTTACTTTTTTCACAGTCTTATGAACCAACTTAAACAGTTATAGGTGACTATAGATGTGTTGTATAGACAATGATCATGTTCTATAATCTGCGCTATCTGAATACTCTCGTCTACTACTCGTCTCTTTAGTCACTCTCAGCGCTCTCCAGGCGGGCTTTGGTAAACTCTCTCCCCAAGGTGACGTCATGGAATGCATTGTGGCGGAAAGGAGAATCGTTGGCGCTGTAAGATAGTACCTACTTTTTCGTATTATATTCCGTTTTGTGATACTCAACAACATAAAATACAATTGATAACAGTTTAAATGTTCATTACCAACAAGCAAATTGCACAAATTCGTTGAAAAATTTTACCTGCAACATGGCCTTTAAGTGCGTTCGCAAAGACCCGCCCCCTTTAGTTACTGTTGCTATGTCCAACATGCTACGAAAAACATCGCGGAGCAGAGAGACACTGACAACACACTGAGACAGGACAGGCCAGGTTACTTTTGATATTAAACAAAGTCTCACCTTTTAAATTTGGTCATTTTTTAAAAGAAATTTAAACAATAAATAGCGTTTTGTGTCTCTTTAATGTGTGTGACAGATCGCTGTCGCCTCAGTTAAAGCCGCTCGTGAACCGATCATCTCTTCCTTCTAGTTCATTTATAGCATCAAATAAACATGAATGAACATCAGAAGGAATGTTGTTTTAACCGCGGGAAGACGTCAGTACACTCCGCTTCTCAAGCTCAAATCCTCCAGCGGTAATCTACTAACTCTCCCGACTGCTCTGTCCGACAAAATGGCGGATGGCGGAGTGTGATTGGTCAGATCACCTGTCAATCAAGCTCCCTGCGAAGGGTCAATTCCTTTAATGGGGTAAGAAAAATAATGTTAATTCAAACAGAAATTTTTATTTATTTCCCCAGAAAACAGGACATATTATCTTATGTAATTTTACTCATCTAGTAAATGCATCTTGATTTGAGAAGTTTTAGATATTTGGACTGGAAACAAGGCAGAGACACTAGGTAAGAGCAGCATTTCTTTGCAGTGCAGGACTGGTTTCTGCCCCTCACCTGATCCTCGATGGACTTGTGATCGGTTTCCTGAAGCCAGGAGCCCATCAGCACGCTGTCGTCGTAATGGCACAGCGAGCGCAGCAGAGACGTGGTGGTGTTGGCGGAGTTATCCGTGAGCGTGAACTCGGCCACCAGCTCGCGCAGGAGAGCGTTAAAGCTGCCTTCGTACGTCTTGGGCGGCAGCAGGGCCAGTATATCGTAGAGGCGCAGGCGCACCATGGCAGCGCTGGCCTTCAGATGAGCTCCGTGGACCTTGATCACTGCAGGAACACTGCCACACAAAACACAGTTCAACACACTGTACTGTCAGGTCATTTAGCAGTCCTCACTCAAAATCACAGCCAGTCAGAAAAAAATTTGTTTAAGGTCTGTGAGATTTGTTAATGCTTTTAAAGAGGCTCTTATGCTCATCAAAGCTGCATTTATTTCATCAAAAAGACAGTAAAAACTGTGAAATATGATTACAATTTAGGAGCTGTTTTCTATGTGAATATAAAGTAAAGCGTAATTTATTCCTGAATTTTCAGCATCATTACTCCAGTCTTCAGTGTCACATGATCCTTCAGAAATCAGTATAATATGATGATTTGCTGCTCAAGAAACATTTATGATTACATGTGGGCGGAGTCTCTCTGCAAGCGCACTGCACTCGCCACCAAATCAATCATAAATCACAGCCAATCAGAAGAGTGTGTGGGCGGAGTCTCTCTGCAAGCGCACTCCACTCGCTACCAAATCAATCATAAATCACAGCCAATCAGAAGAGCGTGTGGGCGGAGTCCCTCTGCAAGCGCACTGCACTCGCCGCCGAATCAATCATAAATCACAGCCAATCAGAAGAGCGTGTGGGCGGAGTCTCTCTGTAAGCGCACTGCACTCGCAACCAAATCAATCATAAATCACAGCCAATCAGAAGAGTGTGTGGGCGGAGTCT
Source organism: Phoxinus dragarum (assembly GCA_033366665.1). Taxonomy (NCBI): domain Eukaryota; kingdom Metazoa; phylum Chordata; class Actinopteri; order Cypriniformes; family Leuciscidae; genus Phoxinus; species Phoxinus dragarum. Next base: position 4,221 of record JARPMJ010006920.1, read on the forward strand.
CTCTGCAAGCGCACTGCACTCGCAATCAAATTAATTAAAAATCACGGCCAATCAGAAGAGTGTGTGGGCAGAGTCTCTATGCAAGCGCAACCAAATTAATTAAAAAACACGGCCAATCAGAAGAGTGTGTGGGCGGAGTCTCTCTGCAAGCGCACTCCACTCGCCACCAAATCAATCATAAATCACAGCCAATCAGAAGAGTGTGTGGGCGGAGTCTCTCTGCAAGCGCACTCCACTCGCCACCAAATCAATCATAAATCACAGCCAATCAGAAGAGCGTGTGGGCGGAGTCTCTCTGCATGCGCACTGCACTCGCCACCAAATCAATCATAAATCACAGCCAATCAGAAGAGCGTGTGGGCGGAGTCTCTCTGCAAGCGCACTGCACTCGCCGCCGAATCAATCATAAATCACAGCCAATCAGAAGAGCGTGTGGGCGGAGTCTCTCTGTAAGCGCACTGCACTCGCAACCAAATCAATCATAAATCACAGCCAATCAGAAGAGTGTGTGGGCGGAGTCTCTCTGCAAGCGCACTGCACTCGCAATCAAATTAATTAAAAATCACGGCCAATCAGAAGAGTGTGTGGGCGAAGTCTCTATGCAAGCGCAACCAAATTAATTAAAAAACACGGCCAATCAGAAGAGTGTGTGGGCGGAGTCTCTATGCAAGCGCAATGCACTCGCAACCAAATTAATTAAAAAACACGACCAATCAGAAGAGTGTGTGGGCGGAGTCTCTATGCAAGCGCAATGCACTCGCAACCAAATTAATTAAAAAACACGGCCAATCAGAAGAGCGTGTGGGCGGAGTCTCTATGCAAGTGCACTGCACTCGCAACCAAATTAATTAAAAAAACACGGCCAATCAGAAGAGCGTGTGGGCGGAGTCTCTCTGCAAGCGCACTGCACTCGCCACCAAATCAGTCTTAAATCACAGCCAATCAGAAGAGCGTGTGGGCGGAGTCTCTCTGTAAGCACACTGCACTCGCAACCAAATATATTAAAAATCACAGCCAATCAGAAGAGCGTGTGGGCGGAGTCTCTATGCAAGCGCACTGCACTCGCAACCAAATTATTTAAAAAACACGGCCAATCAGAAGAGCGTGTGGGCGGAGTCTCTCTGCAAGCGCACTGCACTCGCCACCCAATCAGTCTTAAATCACAGCCAATCAGAAGAGCGTGTGGGCGGAGTCTCTATGTAAGCACACTGCACTCGCAACCATCCATCCATCCATCCATCTTCTTCCGCTTATCCGGGGCCGGGTCGCGGGGGCAGCAGTCTAAGCAGAGATGCCCAGACTTTTCCCTTTCCCTAGCCACTTCCTCTAGCTCTTCCGGGGGGACACCGAGGCGTTCCCAGGCCAGCCGAGAGACATAGTCTCTCCAGCGTGTCCTAGGTCTTCCCCGGGGTCTCCTCCCGGTGGGACGTGCCTGGAACACCTTTCCGGGAAGGCGTCCAGGAGGCATCCGGAACAGATGCCCGAGCCACCTCAGCTGACCCCTCTCGATGTGGAGGAGCAGCGGCTCTACTCTGAGCTCCTCCCGAGTGACCGAGCTCCTCACCCTATCTCTAAGGGATCGCCCAGCCACCCTGCGGAGAAAGCTCATTTCGGCCGCCTGCATCCGGGATCTTGTCCTTTCGGTCATGACCCAAAGCTCATGACCATAGGTGAGAGTAGGAACGTAGATTGACCGGTAAATCGAGAGCTTCGCCTTGCGGCTCAGCTCTTTCTTCACCACGACAGACCGGTACATCGTCCGCATTACTGTGGAAGCTGCACCGATCCGTCTGTCAATCTCCCGTTCCATCCTTCCCTCACTCGTGAACAAGACCCCAAGATACTTGAACTCCTCCACTTGAGGCAGGAACTCTCCACCAACCTGAAGTAGGCAAGCCACCTTTTTCCGACTGAGGACCATGGCCTCGGATTTGGAGGTGCTGATTCTCATCCCAGCCGCTTCACACTCGGCTGCACACCGTCCCAGTGCATGCTGAAGGTCCTGGTCTGATGGGGCCAACACGACAACATCATCCGCAAAGAGCAGAGACGAAATCGTGTTGTTCCCAAACCAGACACCCTCCGGCCCCTGGCTGCGCCTAGAAATTCTGTCCATAAAAATTATGAACAGAACCGGCGACAAAGGGCAGCCCTGCCGGAGTCCAACATGCACCGGGAAGAAGTCTGACTTACTGCCGGCAATGCGAACCAAGCTCCTGCTTCGGTCGTACAGGGACCGGACAGCCCTTAGCAAAGGACCCCGGACCCCATACTCCCGGAGCACCCTCCACAGGCCGCCACGAGGGACACAGTCGAATGCCTTCTCCAAATCCACAAAGCACATGTGGATTGGTTGGGCAAACTCCCATGAACCCTCCAGCACCCTGTAGAGGGTATAGAGCTGGTCCAGTGTTCCACGGCCCGGACGAAAACCGCACTGTTCCTCCTGAATCCGAGGTTCTACTATCGGCCGTATTCTCCTCTCCAGTACCCTGGCATAGACTTTCCCAGGGAGGCTGAGAAGTGTGATTCCCCTGTAGTTGGAACACACCCTCCGGTCCCCACTCGCAACCAAATATATTAAAAATCACAGCCAATCAGAAGAGCGTGTGGGCGGAGTCTCTATGCAAGCACACTGCACTCGCAACCAAATTAATTAAAAAACACGGCCAATCAGAAGAGCGTGTGGGCGGAGTCTCTCTGCAAGCGCACTGCACTCGCAACCAAATTATTTAAAAAACACAGCCAATCAGAAGAGCGTGTGGGCGGAGTCTCTCTGCAAGCGCACTGCACTCCCCACCAAATCAGTCATAAATCACAGCCAATCAGAAGAGCGTGTGGGCGGAGTCTCTCTGTAAGCACACTGCACTCGCAACCAAATATATTAAAAATCACAGCCAATCAGAAGAGCGTGTGGGCGGAGTCTCTATGCAAGCACACTGCACTCGCAACCAAATTAATTAAAAAACACGGCCAATCAGAAGAGCGTGTGGGCGGAGTCTCTCTGCAAGCACACTGCACTCGCAACCAAATATATTAAAAATCACAGCCAATCAGAAGAGCGTGTGGGCGGAGTCTCTCAGCAAGCGCACTGCACTCGCAACCAAATAAATTCAAAATCACAGCCAATCAGAAGAGCGTGTGGGCGGAGTCTTTGCAATGTTCAATGTAGAAAACAGTTGCGCTGCTGCTACAGATTTGTGTGGAAACTGTCATTCTTTGATGAATAGAATATTCAAGAGAACAGCATTTATTTGAAATATAATATTTTGTGACATTATAAACGGTCACTTTTGATCAATTTAACACACAGCCTTGCTGATTTTCCTTCAAACGAACAGAAATAGCGCTGAGCTATGTCTTCAGTGTAAATCCTGCACTGCGTCACACTCACTGGGACATCATGGTCATGGCGCACTCGATGGGCGTCATCAATCTGCGGATCACGTCCTCCGTCAGCAGCTCTGGACAATGGGCCACAAAGCTGCGCATGGCTGTAAGGAAGCAGAAACATGATGTTTTCGTGATGCGTGTGATAAACCGAGCAGAGAAAGCCATCAGGGCTGATGTGAGGTGTCTTACCGCACAGGGCGCCGGCGCGGCCCTCCAGCATCACCTGCCAGCTGAAGGAGTCTCCTCTGGCCTTCTCCGCCTCCAGCTCCTTCTGGGAGCGCGGGGAACACGTTACGCCACAGCAGCAGCATCTTCGGCAGGTGGTAGCGCACTAAAGACGGTCCTGAGGAGATGAAACGGCACGACTGCTAATATTACTGCCATCGTGAAATAGGCCAGAAACACACTGTGCTTCTGAGCCTCTTCTTTTTTCAGGAGAGATGCTTCACCCCGTGCTCTAATTAGACGCGATGCAATAAGATTCCAGTGACATCAGTTTGTCCACATCTGATGCAACATGACTTTGAGATGGGACAAAATAAATCACAGCCAATCAGAAGGGTGTGTGGGCGGAGTCTCTCTGCAAGAGCACTGCACAGCACATATATATATATACACATCTCACATGTTCATGGTTTAATCGAACTTGTAGGGTCATTAAAATCGAACATCCCCTTTAGACAGCACTTTTGGCCACTACAGTAGGGGCTTTCACACCGGATAGTTCTAGGAACTCAGTTATAGGAACGAGCCACCAGGGTGTTCCCCGAGAACTAATGGTTCCCTTAGGAACGTTTTCCTGTTGCATTCGCTCCGCCAGCAGGAACTCTGAAGTGACATAAACTGTGCTCGTTGTAGTGACTTTTATTTTAAATGCGCTGAGAACGCCAGATTCTGAGCAAACAAACAGTGTTCGCATTCTCAGTTCATTAGTTTACGATCTGTCTAGCAGTCCTGTCTAATACGTTATTAGATAGAACTGTTATACATAGAAAGTAGACAGTAAATGAAAAGTTATTAGCGTATGCCATGTGCTTGATGTCCAGTGTTGCATTTTCTCCTCAGCGTAAAGGTTAAGATGTCCATCTATCACTGTTTTACATGTGCGTAGAGTTATGAGTAAATATATAGGCTATAATCTGTGTGTTTACACAGCTTTTTAAAAAAATGGTGTGTGCTGGTGGTTCACGTGCGTTCGGCCAATCAGCGAACACTAACGTCAAGGATAGTTCCTATAGTGCTGGTTTAGACCGACTCTGAAGTAGGAGTAAATTAGTTCCTCCAAAGGAGTTTCTAGAACTAAAATCGTTCCTAGTTCCTGCGGTGCGAACGCGCCCACATCCGGTTACTTTCGCCAATAGTTCTAGCAACTATGAAAAGGCTCCTCCGGTGCGAAAGCCTCTATAATGTGGCAAGTAGCCGTGTAATAAGCAGGATTATATACATCATTCATCCCGTACACGTTTACAGCTGGAACGCTGAACGCAAGAGCCAATGTTAAGAGCTTATGTGATGAGGGGATCTCACCTAAGGTCATGAGTGCTCCTAACAGCAGCCAGCCGGCTTGAGTCCGCTGGAGAGACAGACGGCTGTTCTGCGCTGCCGATCGCAGCAGATCCTCAGCTATACTCACCACCATCTGAAACACACCACTCACAGTCAGGCTCTGTTACCGCACTCATACAGCTGCTACTCTACAGGAGCCTGTGACAGCAGCTTCTTCACGAATACACATTCTTCTAATACTTAACATTAGAGGTGTAACAATATATCGCAATACAAAAATGTAACAATGTGCATTGTGAATAGTTCACCCAAAATGAGTTACTGTGAGAGAAAAAATTCTAGTTTTCAGTTTTAGTGTTCGCACTACATTAAACTGCTATATATAATATTGAATATAATGTATAATAATGCAATGGGAGAATATTTGTGTGTCCTGATAATGACAAATGTCTAATGTTACCAGTAAAAAGTGGCCTACATTATTTTAAATATATCTAGTCAGTGACAGAGTCATAATAACAGTAATGCATTTGCTATGAAAGTGTATGATTCAGTGTGGCAGGATGAACATTAAAATAGGATTTATTTCGGATTCTGTGTAAATGACCTTTATTATAATTACATAGATGTGGTTTAATCTTGCGTTCATCTGGGCCGCCGTAATTCGTTGAATACTTAATAGTAAAGAAAACTAATTTAGTAATTTCTATAAATAAGAATTTCTGAAAGTAACTTGTAGGGCTGAAAAATGTATATTGCAAAACGAAAAAGAAAAAAAAAATTCAGAAGATGACTAAAATATTGGGAGGGAGGCAGTGTAGACTCAGACTGGGATCGGGAGGGGAGGTAGTGTAGACTCAGACTGGGATCGGGAGGGGAGGTAGTGGAGACTCAGATTGGGACCGGGAGGGGAAGTAGTGGAGACTCAGATTGGGATCGGGAGGGGAGGGAGTGTAGACTCAGATTGGGATCGGGAGGGAGGCAGTGGAGACTCAGACTGGGATCGGAGGGGAGGCAGTGGAGACTCAGATTGGGATCGGGAGGGAGGCAGTGGAGACTCAGATTGGGATCGGGAGGGAGGCAGTGGAGACTCAGATTGGGATCGGGAGGGAGGCAGTGTAGACTCAGATTGGGATCGGGAGGGGAGGCAGTGGAGACTCACACTGGGATCGGGAGGGGAGGCAGTGGAGACTCAGACTGGGATCGGGAGGGGAGGGAGTGTAGACTCAGATTGGGATCGGGAGGGAGGCAGTGTAGACTCAGACTGGGATCGGGAGGAAGGCAGTGGAGACTCACACTGGGATCGGGAGGGGAGGCAGTGGAGACTCAGACTGGGATCGGGAGGGGAGGCAGTGGAGACTCAGACTGGGATCGGGAGGGGAGGGAGTGTAGACTCAGATTGGGGATCGGGAGGGAGGCAGTGTAGACTCAGATTGGGATCGGGAGGGAGGCAGTGTAGACTCAGATTGGGATCGGGAGGGAGGCAGTGTAGACTCAGATTGGGATCGGGAGGGAGGCAGTGTAGACTCAGATTGGGATCGGGAGGGAGGCAGTGTAGACTCAGATTGGGATCGGGAGGGAGGCAGTGTAGACTCACACTGAGATCGGGAGGGGAGGCAGTGTAGACTCAGACTGGGATCAGGAGGGAGGCAGTGTAAACTCCGATTGGGATCGGGAGGGGAGGCAGTGGAGACTCAGACTGGGATCGGGAGGGGAGGCAGTGGAGACTCAGACTGGGATCGGGAGGGGAGGCAGTGGAGACTCAGACTGGGATCGGGAGGGGAGGCAGTGGAGACTCAGACTGGGATCGGGAGGGGAGGCAGTGGAGACTCAGACTGGGATCGGGAGGGGAGGCAGTGGAGACTCAGACTGGGATCGGGAGGGCAGGCAGTGGAGACAGATTGGGATCGGGAGGGGAGGCAGTGGAGACTCAGATTGGGATCGGGAGGGAGGCAGTGTAGACTCAGATTGGGATCGGGAGGGAGGCAGTGTAGACTCAGATTGGGATCGGGAGGGAGGCAGTGGAGACTCAGACTGGGATCGGGAGGGGAGGCAGTGTAGACTCAGACTGGGATCGGGAGGGAGGCAGTGTAAACTCAGATTGGGATCGGGAGGGGAGGCAGTGGAGGCTCAGACTGGGATCGGGAGGGGAGGCAGTGGAGACTCAGACTGGGATCGGGAGGAAGGCAGTGGAGACTCAGACTGGGATCGGGAGGGGAGGCAGTGGAGACTCAGACTGGGATCGGGAGGAAGGCAGTGGAGACTCAGACTGGGATCGGGAGGGGAGGCAGCGGAGACTCAGATTGGGATCAGGAAGGGAGGCAGCGTAGACTCAGATTGGGTCGGGAGGGAGGCAGTGGAGACTCAGATTGGGTCAGGAGGGGAGGCAGTGTAGACTCATTGGGATCGGGAGGGGAGGCAGTGGAGACTCAGACTGGGATCGGGAGGAAGGCAGTGGAGACTCACACTGGGATCGGGAGGGGAGGCAGTGGAGACTCAGATTGGGATCGGGAGGGAGGCAGTGGAGATTCAGACTGGGATCGGGAGGGGAGGCAGTGGAGACTCAGACTGGATCGGGAGGGGAGGCAGTGGAGACTCAGACTGGGATCGGGAGGGGAGGCAGTGGAGACTCAGACTGGGATCGGGAGTGGAGGCAGTGGAGACTCAGACTGGGATCGGGAGGGGAGGCAGTGGAGACTCAGACTGGGATCGGGAGTGGAGGCAGTGGAGACTCAGACTGGGATCAGGAGTGGAGGCAGTGGAGACTCAGACCTTGCCCTTGGAGTGTGGGATGCCCAGAGGACACTGATGGACTCCTCCCAGCAGAGCCGCCATGGCGAAGCTGTACCCGCTCACGGCCTCAGGCGAGTTCTTCAGGTTGTTGATGCACTCAGCACAGCGGTCCAGCAGAGGCGTGAGCTGGTGTGGAAGAGCGACAGAAACACAGCGCAGACACCAGGCCGCCGACAGACGAGCCGCCATACTCGGGTGCAGCAGCACAGACGTCACCGTCTCCAGAAAACCTGCACACATCATCACAGGCGTCCAGATAGTGAGCCGACTACGCTGCTAACGGTTTGACTTTAATGAAATCCAAAACACTTCTGTGCCTCCATTGAAAGTCCATGTAATCAAAACTTTCAAGCTACAAAGGTTCATAAAGAGATTGTAAAAGAACTCCACATCAAATATGGAAAAGAAAGCTCAACCATTTTTTGCTTAAACAATCCTCATGGGTTCCCGAGTTTTTTACCATATTTGATGAGCTCTATGTATAAAGCATCAATGGTAATGAAACATAAATATACAAAGACTTTTGATAAACACGTCATCTGGGATGTTTGTCTGGTTCTGTACCCGACTGCTACATGTTGCGGTTATGTGCATTTCTCCTACCGACGGACGGCTCCAGGATTAGCGGGGAGGCCGTAGCGCTCAGACTCTGGACCAAACTGCCCAGCTCTTTCAGCGCACACACCATCACATGCTGACTAGCCGACACGTCAGCGGCTCCGGCGCGGCTCTCGCTGCTCGTGTCGTTCACCACCCGCCTCTGTGGGAGAGAGCACAGTCATGAGCGTCTTCATTCACACCGAGCCATCGAACACTCATTGCTGTCAGGACCAGTGTTGGGGACGGTTACTTTTAAAAGTTATGCGTTACAAGATTGCGTTACTCCCTAAAAAAGTAACTAATTGTGTTCATTACAGCAGTTCACTTGCTTCGTTCTTGAACGAATCAGGCTTTTGAATAAAACGGTTGTATGAATGATTCAATGACTCACTTATAAGGACAGTGAATTGCAGATTAATAAAAAAAAATTGAATGTATCACTCTTAAAAATAAAAGTTCTTTATTAGCATTGATGGTTCCATGAACAACCTTTAACATCCATGCAATCTTTCCATTGCATAAAAGGTTTTTTCTAGTGGAAAAAGGTTCTTTAAAATATTGAACAAATCTGGCTTTTGAACAAATCGATTGTATAAATGATTCAATGACACATATTAAGACAGTGACTTGCTGCCATCTACTTAAAAGGTAAATAAAAGGTTCTTTAAAAATTTTCACACAGAGGAAAACATGGTTCTTTTAAGAACTGATCAATGAAAGGTTCTTTGAGGAACATAAAAATGGCAAAAACACCCATTTGGACCCAGTGTGTCGTCCTATTATTCTTATTAAATTAATTGATTATATTATGAATTTGACGTAAAAGATGATTCATATCTAAAGGGCTGTGCAGCAATTGATCGAGATTAATGCAATATTAATGTATATATATTTATATTATATATAAATAAATACAAATTCTTAAATATAATCATGCATGTGTGTGTATATACAAAATAATTATACACAGTACACACACATATATTATGGAAACACAAATAATTATTTTGGATGCAATTAATCGTGATTAATCGCTGCACAGCCCTAAGCAACAACCGAGGACTAATGTGATTTCAGACACATGTATGAGTATCAGTGATCGTGAATGACTCCTGTGACCTCCATCTTACCCACGGCTCTCATCTGCTTGCTGATGGCCAGGCAGATTTCCTTGGCAGCAGCGATCTGAGCTTTCTCTCCCAGCAGACCTCCCAGCGTCGCCCGCAAGGCGAAGGACACGCAGCGGCGAGAGTACACGGCCTCCACGTGCGTCTGTGTGGCGCGCGGGTGAGCCACCAGCTCCAGCAGATGTTGCAGAAACACTGCAAAGTTACGCTCCAGCCACTGGCCGCCCAGAGTCGTGACGAACACAACATACGCCTGCGTGGAGAGACACCGATGAGCAGATGATTACACACGTAACGCAGTGAATAACACCTTCTGTTGCTTTATTATAGTTTAAAATAAAAGATACCAGTTTGGTCATGGCTGAAATAAACCCACAGCATTGTAGGAGTTATGATGCCAAACACCAGCTCAACAAATCAAATTTAAAGTCCCCTGTGGTTAATAATATTATACCTTAAAAGTCATCTTTGATCATCAAAATGACATATTCTTTAAATAGCTTGAATGTAACTCGACACCCTTGCCTCATTTAGTATATGCGGTTCTATAAATATGCAAATGAGTAGTTTGTGACGTCAGAGCAGAGGTGTGTGTGTGTGTGTGTGTGTCAGCTTCAGTCTCACCTGAGTGACTCCGACGCGCACCTCTCGACTGACCGAGGCTCCCTTCAGCATCTCTCCTCCACTCTTCAGGAACCCTGATCCTCCGCGCAGGAACCCTGTGGACATCAGCTCCAGAACCTCCTCGAGAGTCGCTCGCTTCACGTTCTGGCGCATCACTGACACACACACACACACGCATACAGTCAAACCAAAAGTTATTCAGACACAATTTTGATTGATATTTTCTCACTAGTGTGTGCAGGACACTATAGTTCATTTATGTAAGTGAGGAGAGCAAAATAAAGTAAAGTGTGACATATTATACCCAAAAATTCCGTGTGTCCGGGGCAGGTGTGTGGTGCGTGTGTCCGGGGCAGGTGTGTGGTGCGTGTGTCTGGGGCAGGTGTGTGGTGTGTGTGTCTGGGGCAGGTGTGTGGTGCGTGTGTCCGGGGCAGGTGTGTGGTGCGTGTGTCCGGGGCAGGTGTGTGGTGTGTGTGTCCGGGGCAGGTGTGTGGTGTGTGTGTCCGGGGCAGGTGTGTGGTGTGTGTGTCCGGGGCAGGTGTGTGGTGCGTGTGTCCGGGGCAGGTGTGTGGTGTGTGTGTCCGGGGCAGGTGTGTGGTGCGTGTGTCCGGGGCAGGTGTGTGGTGCGTGTGTCCGGGGCAGGTGTGTGTGTCCGGGGCAGGTGTGTGGTGTGTGTGTCCGGGGCAGGTGTGTGGTGTGTGTGTCCGGGGCAGGTGTGTGGTGTGTGTGTCCGGGGC
>JARPMJ010006920.1:25000-47960 GCA_033366665.1 Phoxinus dragarum
ACACACTGCTGATCAACCCCGTCAGCTGCTCCATCAGCTGCTTCTGCTTCTCCTTCACATCCACCTACACACACACACACACACACACACACACACACACACACTGCTGATCAACCCCGTCAGCTGCTCCACCAGCTGCTTCTGCTTCTCCTTCACATCCACCTACACACACACACACTGCTGATCAACCCCGTCAGCTGCTCCACCAGCTGCTTCTGCTTCTCCTTCACATCCACCTACACACACACACACACTGCTTATCAACCCCGTCAGCTGCTCCACCAGCTGCTTCTGCTTCTCCTTCACATCCACCTACACACACACACACACACACACACACACTGCTGATCAACCCCGTCAGCTGCTCCACCAGCTGCTTCTGCTTCTCCTTCACACACACACACACACACACACACACTGCTGATCAACCCCCGTCAGCTGCTCCACCAGCTGCTTCTGCTTCTCCTTCACATCCACCTACACACACACACACACTGCTGATCAACCCCGTCAGCTGCTCCACCAGCTGCTTCTGCTTCTCCTTCACACACACACACACACACACACACTGCTGATCAACCCCGTCAGCTTCTCCACCAGCTGCTTCTGCTTCTCCTTCACATCCACCTACACACACACACACACTGCTGATCAACCCCGTCAGCTGCTCCACCAGCTGCTTCTGGTTCTCCTTCACACACACACACACACACACACCTGATCAACCCCGTCAGCTGCTCCACCAGCTGCTTCTGCTTCTCCTTCACATCCACCTACACACACACACACACACACACACACACACCCACACACTGCTGATCAACCCCGTCAGCTGCTCCACCAGCTGCTTCTCCTTCACATCCACCTGCGCTCACACACGATCAATCACACACACATCTGTACACGCATACACACACAACACTGTGTGTGTTCAGCATTTATGTAATATTATCAAAAGGGAAGTTTTTCACACACACACTCCAAAATCTCAGGTGAAAATTGTCATTTCGACCCCCTCTACAGAACAGTGCAATAATCATTAAGTACACACATCCATTACGTTTAATACGTTGGCTTTCATCTTCAGTCATGTACTTCTTTCACATGAAGATGTTTAGAGTTACACAGGATGATCTGGAATGCGATCAGCAGAAACTGCAGCAGCACACATTACAGGAGCACACCTCCTGACGAGTCTCGGAGCAAACATGATCAAACGCCTCGGATCCGAACACACGAAACATGAAGAGCTCCACTCGTGGACCAGCAACCATCAAACCTGCAGTTATTTTAAATGTAGGCTATTTGTTGATATATAATTTGTGCTTTTACAAACACCTTTTGTGCGTGTATGTTGATTAGATTGTATAATTACAGCCATAGTTGTTCAGATGAGAATTTTGTCTAATTAATTTACTGAGATATTTGATATAACGATGTGCGTTTTTATGGTTAAAAAACACATTGCCGTCATATGTGTAAAAATGGCCCTGAAAATATGACTCATTATTTCTCCGTGATCGTTCACCTTGTTGGCGGCGATGAGAACTTTATCCAGGAAGCGGAGCCACTCGAAGATGAAGACGGCCCTCTTGGCCTCGGTGACGTGCGCCAGAGCGTCCTCGTTCAGCAGCAGACTGTGGGCCAGCTCCATACTGACACCAGTGACAAACACACACAAGAGGAACAGATATTCATGAATAAAACATAGATTTAAATCATAAATACATAATACTGGCACACACACACAAGAGGAACAGATATTCATGAAGGAATCAAAGAAATAACTAATAATACATTCAAAAAAATAGTAAAACATAGATTTAAATCACAAATACATAATACTGACACACACACATTGTAAACCAAAAGTTAAAATAAATAAGTAATAAGATTAAATGAAATAAACAAAAATATTCAAATAAAAAATATTAGAACATCCTCATATTAATAAATGATTAAATGATAGATTCAAATGAATTATAAAAGTTACTTTAAAAAATAAATAATTAAAAATAAATTAAATTAACTAAATAAACAAACAATACACAGCACAGTGCTATAGCGAGTAAAAAAAATCATTTGCACATAATATTTTACACATTTATAGGCTAATATTATGTACCTGTCTTTACACATATACATCTATAGATGCATTTTAAATGCAAGGATGCGGGTCCCTCGCGCGAGAATGATCATATAAATGATTGAACACCCTGTTCTAATATTATAAAATGAAAATATGTCAGATATTGCGTAAAATTGAACAACAATCATCATCATCACAATCCTTCAGTCTCATATGAATGACATGCTAAACTGGGCAGCTAATGTGACATACATTCACAACTAAACACCGGGAAATGAGGCATACATTTATCGAGAGCAGATTGTGAATTATGACACGCGGCGGGCTGATATAATAAACTAGATTTAGTTTATGAAGTAAGTGTTCATCTTACCTGTTTTCTTGCGGTGATGGTGTGTGTTTGTATTGATGTTGGCGGAAGGGTTAATGCAAGCGAGTCACTTCCGCCTTCACAGCCAATGAATGGAGAGAATGCTGTCACGTGCGTGAAGTGAACGTTAACTTCCTCCAGGGGCGCACGGATGTGAGTGGACATCATAGGATGGACATTCAAATGTATTTTATGTTTAATATTTGAAACATAATCCTTTCCACGGGTTATTTCCAACATGAAAATCCGCCCAGCGATTACTGCAATTATTTTTTATGAAATCCCATTAATCCTACACTAATCGCATTCGAGTGTCATTGGCTTCTCAGCCAACGCTGACAAAAGTAACAGAGGTCACGTGACACCGTCACTCTGGGGCGTAACCGGGGCGCGTTCACGTCGAAAACTGGAATAAAGTTTAGGGTATTTGTGAAGCATACTGTGTTTAAATAATAAAGTAAAAGCATTTACAATTTTACATGGTATATATCCAGTTAAAAGTGTGTTAGAGAGGTTTAATTTAGATAGGCCTATTGCTTATTCGTGTGATTTTTGTTCAGTAGAAAAATAATCTATTATCCGTCTGTTTTGTAATTGTTTTTTTGGGTGGATGTGGAAAATTTCATTTGAAGGAGAACAAATGTGATAATAAATCAAATAACTTTGATGTAGGCCTATTATTCCAACGAAAGCTATAATAAAAATATTTGAACTTTTATTGTAGAATTTCTTATTATTTTGGGAAAATTTCACATAGCTATACACAAGAAGAAATTGTCAGGATCCAAGCCAAAAAAAAAAAAATTTCTTCAGGAGACTAAGGATTATTGCACCAGTCTGAAGAACATTGTCAATAAGAAAGCAAGAATGACTTATATTTAATGAATATAAATTTGTTTGATTAATTAATCAATTTGTAGGCTACACTCACTCTTTTTTTTTCTTTTTTTTTCTGTATTATTAATATGTGAATTCTGTATACTATATTGTATAATACTAAAGTTCGCTGGATATAAAAAATAAAAATAATGCATTCTCAGAACCTTAGCTGATGAAACGGCTGGACAGAGAAACATTTACATCTAAACATCTAAAATTATTTTAGTCAGAATGGTGGAAACGTCTCAAATACCAACATGACTTAATTGCTTATCACTTTTGGCCAATAGGTGGCGCTGTTACCAAACTGATGTTGAGTGGTCAGTGTGAGGAGACAATGACAAAGTTTGGTGTGGATATAAGTTTCAAGGTTACAGCCTCAGAATCAGCTTGGCATCAACAAGTTATTAAAGTCCCCCTGTGGAGTAAATCCAGCTTTTAATGTAGTGTATGTGTGTATGTGGTGTTATTAATCTGCTTTAACACACACCATGTGTAAATTCATGAGACGACAGCATTGCTGAGTATTTTCTCCTTAAAACGAGAGTTATGTATGTAACTGGGCATTTCTCAGATTAAGGGCCAAATTTGACTAATTGGTACATCAAATTATCAGTTCTTAATGTTTGGCTGGTCACCTGCATCGTATGGGAACGTTATATAGCTGGTAGACAAGCGGATGATCCCGTCCCATACAGCGGGCATCGCACGGCTCAAACACGACTGGCTTATTCGGAGCGGTCTGCAGTTCTCTTTGGAAAGAACCAGTTGCCAGGAAACCAAGTGTGGTAAGCACCGGTAAAGGAACGGGTAATGCGTGGCTCCTCACTGTCTCTCTTTCCAAATTCGGACCCAACTCAGCGCAGAGCTCCAAGAGTACAGCCCTTGGAAATCTGAATCATCATCGTGGGCCAGAAAATCATTGCGGCCCCTAAGAACTCGTTCTCTCCGGATTCGTCCATTGAACATGTCCTCTAATAAAGCCAACGCTGCCATTGCTAGACGGGTTGTATCAATTTGCATATGCTTTATATATGTTCTTACTTAATTGCATAATTAATATAATATTTTAATAAGACTCGTGTGACAATAATATGTCAAATAATTTATCAATTACAAATTATAATATCTGACAGCTGGTGTTGCGATAACAATTCGTAGAGTAGTGTTTGCCACTTCACCTTATTGCCTCTATGAGTCGCCAACGGACAAAAATCACGACAAATGTATGTACGCCAGGCATGAAGTTTACGTGGAGGAGGAACGCACATTCTTACGTTAATTTCACTGTTAGTACATCTGACCGTGAACGTGAAAGCTGGCGTACCAGTGTTGATACATGAGGCCTCTTGTTAGAGTTTCGCTAGACCTCACAGTTTGAGAGTTATTAGTATAAATGTGAGTGCAACTTTGGACAGCTGGTGGCGCTAGAGCGATTGAGTCAGAGACTCCAAAATTGCTGTTGTTAATGTTCAGACTGTCCTCTATCTGTGTGCCAAAATTCACAACTTTTTAACATACGCTTCTATGGGCTGCAATAGCGGAAGAGCGGAAGAAGAAGATGATGATGATGAAGATGATGAAGAAAATGATGACGAAGAAGAAGAAGAAGAAAATGATGAAGAAGAGTAAGATGATAAAGAGGAAGATGATGATGATGAAGATGAGGAAAATGAAGAAGAGTTAGATGATAAAGAGGAAGATGATGATGATGATGAAGAAGAGGAAGATGATGATGATGATGATGAAGATGATGAAGAAAATGATGATGAAGAAGAAGATGAAGAAGAAGATGAAGAAAATGATGAAGAAGAGTAAGATGATAAAGAGGAAGATGATGATGATGAAGATGAAGAAGATGAAGAAGAGTTAGATGATAAAGAGGAAGATGATTATGATGATGAAGAAGAGGAAGATGAGGAAGATGAGGAAGAGGAAAATGATGATGATGATGAAGAAGAGGAAGAGTAAGATGATAAAGAGGAAGATGATGATGAAGATGAAGTAGAGGAAAATGATGATGATGATGTAGAAGAGGAAGAGTAAGATGATAAAGAGGAAGAAGATGAGGAAGATGAAGAAGAGGAAAATGATGATGATGATGTAGAAGATGAAGAGTAAGATGATAAAGAGGAAGAAGATGATGAAGATGAGGAAGATGAAGAAGAGGAAAATGATGATGATGATGTAGAAGAGGAAGAGTAAGATGATAAAGAGGAAGAAGATGAGGAAGATGAAGAAGAGGAAAATGATGATGATGAGGTAGAAGATGAAGAGTAAGATGATAAAGAGGAAGAAGATGATGAAGATGAGGAAGATGAAGAAGAGGAAAATGATGATGATGATGTAGAAGAGGAAGAGTAAGATGATAAAGAGGAAGAAGATGATGAAGATGAGGAAGATGAAGAAGAGGAAAATGATGATGATGATGTAGAAGAGGAAGAGTAAGATGATAAAGAGGAAGAGATGATGAAGATGAGGAAGATGAAGAAGAGGAAAATGATGATGATGATGAAGAAGAGGAAGAGTAAGATGATAAAGAGGAAGATGATGATGAAGATGAGGAAGATGAAGAAGAGGAAAATGATGATGATGATGAAGAAGAGGAAGAGTAAGATGATAAAGAGGAAGATGATGATGAAGATGAGGAAGAGGAAGAAGAGGAAAATGATGATGATGATGAGAGGAAGAGTAAGATGATAAAGAGGAAGATGATGAAGATGAGGAGATGAAGAAGAGGAAATGATGATGATGATGAAGAAGAGGAGAGGAAGATGATAAAGAGGAGATGATGTGAGATGAGGAGGAAGAGGAATGATGATGAAAGGAGGATGAGAGATGTAGAGGAGAAGATGATGAAAGTGGAAGAAGATGAAAGAGAGAAGAGGAAGAGATGATGATGATGATGAAGAAGGGAGAGAGTAAGATGATAAAGAGGAAGAAGATGATGAAGTGAAGAAGGGAAGTGTGATGTTGAAGTAGTGGTAGGAGTAAGATGATAAGAGGAAGAAGTGATGAAGAGGAAGATGAGAAGAGGAATGATGATGATGTGAAGAAGAGGAGAGTAAGATGATAAGGAAGATGATGATGAAGATGAGGAAGAGGAAGGAAGAGGAAGAGGAGAAATGATGATGAAGAGGAAGAGGAAGATGATAAAGAGGAAGATGATGATGAAGATGAGGATGAGGAAGAAGAGGAAAATGATGATGAGATGAAGAGGAAGAGTAAGATGATAAAGAGGAAGATGATGATGAAGATGAGGAAGATGAGGAAGAGGAAGAAGAGGAAAATGATGATGATGAAGAAGAGGAAGAGTAAGATGATAAAGAGGAAGATGATGATGAAGATGAGGAAGATGAGGAAGAGGAAAATGATGATGATGATGAAGAAGAGGAAGAGTAAGATGATAAAGAGGAAGATGATGATGAAGATGAGGAAGATGAGGAAGAGGAAGAAGAGGAAAATGATGATGATGAAGAAGAGGAAGAGTAAGATGATAAAGAGGAAGATGATGATGAAGATGAGGAAGAGGAAGAAGAGGAAAATGATGATGATGATGAAGAAGAGGAAGAGTAAGATGATAAAGAGGAAGATGATGATGAAGATGAGGAAGATGAGGAAGAGGAAGAAGAGGAAAATGATGATGATGAAGAAGAGGAAGAGTAAGATGATAAAGAGGAAGATGATGATGAAGATGAGGAAGAGGAAGAAGAGGAAAATGATGATGATGAAGAAGAGGAAGAGGAAGATGATAAAGAGGAAGATGATTATGAAGATGAGGAAGATGAGGAAGAGGAAAATGATGATGATGATGTAGAAGAGGAAGAGAAGATGATAAAGAGGAAGATGATGATGAAGAAGAGGAAGATGAGGAAGATGAGGAAGAGGAAGAGAGGAAAATGATGATGATGAAGAAGAGGAAGAGTAAGATGATAAAGAGGAAGAAGATGATGAAAATGAGGAAGATGAAGAAGAGGAAAATGATGATGATGATGAAGAAGAGGAAGAGTAAGATGATAAAGAGGAAGAAGATGATGAAGATGAGGAAGATGAAGAAGAGGAAAATGATGATGATGATGAAGAAGAGGAAGAGTAAGATGATAAAGAGGAAGAAGATGATGAAGATGAGGAAGAGGAAGAAGAGGAAAATATGATGATGAAGAAGAGGAAGAGTAAGATGATAAAGAGGAAGAAGATGATGAAGAAGATGATGATGTAGAAGAGGAAAATTATGATGATGAAGATGAGGAAGAGGAAGAAGAGGAAAATGATGATGATGAAGAAGAGGAAGAGTAAGATGATAAAGAGGAAGATGATGATGAAGATGAGGAAGAGGAAGAAGAGGAAAATGATGATGATGAAGAAGAGGAAGATGATAAAGAGGAAGATGATTATGAAGATGAGGAAGATGAGGAAGAGGAAGAAGAGGAAAATGATGATGATGAAGAAGAGGAAGAGTAAGATGATAAAAGGAAGAAGATGATGAAGATGAGGAAGATGAAGAAGAGGAAAATGATGATGATGATGAAGAAGAGGAAGAGTAAGATGATAAAGAGGAAGAAGATGATGAAGATGAGGAAGATGAAGAAGAGGAAAATGATGATGATGATGAAGAAGAGGAAGAGTAAGATGATAACGAGGAAGATGATGATGAAGATGAGGAAGAGGAAGAAGAGGAAAATGATGATGATGAAGAAGAGGAAGAGTAAGATGATAAAGAGGAAGAAGATGATGAAGATGAGGAAGATGAAGAAGAGGAAAATGATGATGATGAAGAAGAGGAAGAGTAAGATGATAACGAGGAAGATGATGATGGAAGATGAGGAAGAGGAAGAAGAGGAAAATGATGATGAAGAGGAAGAGTAAGATGATAAAGAGGAAGAAGATGATGAAGATGAGGAAGAGGAAGAAGAGGAAAATGATGATGATGAAGAGAGGAAGAGTAAGATGATAAAGAGGAAGAAGATGATGAAGATGAGGAAGATGAGAAGAGGAAGAAGAGGAAAATGATGATGATGAAGAAGAAGAGGAAGAGTAAGATGATAAAGAGGAAGAAGATGATGAAGATGAGGAAGATGAAGAAGAGGAAAATGATGATGATGAAGAAGAGGAAGAGTAAGATGATAAAGAGGAAGAAGATGATGAAGATGAAGAAGAGGAAAATGATGATGATGAAGAAGATGAAGAGTAAGATGATAAAGAGGAAGAAGATGATGAAGATGAGAGGAAGAGAAGAAGAGGAAAATGATGATGATGAAGAAGAGGAAGAGTAAGATGATAAAGAGGAAGAAGATGATGAAGATGAGGAAGATGAGGAAGAGGAAGAAGAGGAAAATGATGATGATGAAGAAGAGGAAGAGTAAGATGATAAAGAGGAAGAAGATGATGAAGATGAGGAAAGAGGAAGAGAGGAAAATATGATGATGAAGAAGAGGAAGAGTAAGATGATAAAGAGGAAGAAGATGATGAAGATGAGGAAGAGGAAGAAGAGGAAAATGATGATGATGATGAAGAAGAGGAAGAGTACGATGATAAAGAGGAAGAAGATGATGAAGATGAGGAAGATGCGGAAGAGGAAGAAGAGGAAAATGATGATGATGAAGAAGAGGAAGAGTAAGATGATAAAGAGGAAGAAGATGATGAAGATGAGGAAGAGGAAGAAGAGGAAAATGATGATGATGAAGAAGAGGAAGAGTAAGATGATAAAGAGGAAGAAGATGATGAAGATGAGGAAGATGAGGAAGAGGAAGAAGAGGAAAATGATGATGATGAAGAAGAGGAAGAGTAAGATGATAAAGAGGAAGAAGATGATGAAGATGAGGAAGAGGAAGAAGAGGAAAATGATGATGATGATGAAGAGGAAGAGTAGATGATAAAGAGGAAGAAGATGATGAAGATGAGGAAGAGGAAGAAGAGGAAAATGATGATGATGAAGAAGAGGAAGAGTAAGATGATAAAGAGGAAGAAGATGATGAAGATGATGATGATGTAGAAGAGGAAAATGATGATGATGAAGAAGAGGAAGGCATGATGTAAGCAGACATGGCCACAAATACATCAAAAAGTGTTTTGTTACACTTGCTCTTAAAATGTTTTGAAAATAAAATACAAAATACGGTGTGTGAGAAATGTATTTAATTAAAATTCAAGTAATTTGTACAAAATACAGAATATAATATTTACATGGAATTATTTGAATAACTGACATTCCACAGACAATGAACATTCAGTGCTTATCATCAAGAGGTCGGCAAGAAGACCAACATTTGACTTCATTACAACGCTTTTTATAAGTATATATATAATAGTTATATAAAAAAGTTATTATTTAACAGTAGCATTCAAGTAAGAAATGATACAGAAATTGAATAATAAGATGTAAAACAGAACACTGCTTGACTGTCTAAATGAAAGGTTGATTCTTATTACTAAAGTTATGCAGTCGAGAGCAGTGAGTTATTCACTCTTGCAGTGATTCAAAAGAAAGACAAAAAGCTCAATGAGTGATATTGGTGTTGGACACATGCAGGTTCAGCGAAATCTTTCGACTTGTCCTCAAATATATTAGTATTTCTCCAAACAGAGAAGTGCAAGCATGTGAAACATAAAATGTTTAAAAAGATGTATCACATAATATTTAATGCATTTAAACAGGAATTACAATCATCAATAAAAGTGTTATCGGCCGTCTGTCTATTCCTCTGGTCTGTGTGTGACACACGTGCCTTTTATAACACAATTAACCCTCATATCTCGACCTAATAAGAAATAACAGACCGAGGTAAAATGAGCCAAAATGCTGGTCATGAACAGTGGAGACCGCTAGAGATGATAAACAGTGGAACAGCGTCATGCACTCATCAATCTCAGATTGATTCAGTCACGCCTGACCTTGACCAATGACATATCAGAGAACATAAAGCTTGCGTTTACGTCATGGTCTGTCTCGGCAGTCTGAGTGACCAGAGACTCTCGCAGTCCTCCAGTATTCATAGAACCAGTTACACCAGTAACCAGCTTTCTATTTCATAGTTCCAGGCCACCAGAGACTGTCAACAGGTCACAAAGACTGAACCCGAAACACTGTCTGTAAGTACAGCAGAGCTCACTGAAGGCAGGGAGGCAACATTTAGCCTGTAAAATCTTGTAAATGTGGAAGGTTAGGGTTAGGGTTATAGTTAAGTTTAGGGTTATAGTTAGGGTTAGGTTAGGGTTAGAATGGTTAGGTTAGGTTAGGGTTAGGGTTAGGGTTAGGGTTAGGGTTAGAATGGTTAGGATAGGGTTAGGTTTGGCTGCTGCTGCACATATGCCAGATAGGGAGATTCCACGAAGTGGGAACAGCACGAGTAGAATGGCACTTCACAGACATCGGCACTGGGTGACCTACCGGGTGATAAGCATTGGAAATGGTGTATACCAAGTCAAGTCTCCTTCATTTATACAGCGCTTTAACAATATAGATTGTTTCAAAGCAGCTTTACAATGATAATAAGAGATTAAAGTAACAGAGATTGTTTGGCTTTACAGCAGCTCTAGAATAAAGTTATTGTCCAGCTAAAGTAATGTTTTGATTGATTCACTTCCTTTGCAAAGATCATTAGTTATTAACTTAGAGTGTTAATAGTGTTCCTAATAGTGTTCCTATTTAACTTATTCTGGGTGTTTGCTAGGGTGTTGCTAGGCAGTTGCTAGGGTGTTCTGGGTGGTTGCTATGGTGTTGCTAGGTGGTTGCTAGGGTAATTCTGGGTGGTTGCTAGGTGGTTGTTAGGGTATTTTGGGTGGTTGCTAGGGCATTGCTAGGTGGTTGCTAGTGTATTATGGGTGGTTGCTAGGGTGTTCTGGGTGGTTGTTAGGGTGTTCTGTGTGGTTGGCTATGGTGTTGCTAGGTGGTTGCTAGGGTATTCTGGGTGGTTGCTAGGGCATTGCTAGGCAGTTGCTAGGGTGTTCTGGGTGGTTGATAGGGTATTTTGGGTGGTTGCTAGGGCGTTGCTAGGCAGTTGCTAGGGTGTTCTGGGTGGTTGCTATGGTGTTGCTAGGTGGTTGCTAAGGTATTCTGGGTGGTTGCTATTGTTTTACTAGGTGGTTGGTAGTTGTCATAGATTGTTACTGTTGGAGTTCTTAGCATTTTCTTGGCATGATTTAGCACCTAATCGCTATTAGCATGTAGCTATTCACAGCTAGCATGTTTATCATGTTGAAAGTCCTGTTTGCTAGCATGAGTCAAAAGAGCTAACCCCAATCTCTATACTAACTCCCATGCCTCTGTGACATTCAGAATGGAATGCATTTTGGTTGCTACGGTGCTCAACAATGGTTGATATGGAGGGGCTAGGAAGTGTTGAGGTGATTCATGATTGGCTGTTTGATGCCCTGAGTCAAACGAGACCACCCTCATGTTTCTATGGACAATTCCGTCTGGAGATATCCCTTTGATCTCTTTCAATGGAAGTCTCTGGAACTTGTTGCTAAGGTGCTCTAAATGGTTGCTAGGGCGTGGCTTGTTAGCTTCACAATGATCCTGAGCAACTGGTTGGTCGTCTGAGTAAAATGAGCCCGCCCCCTTGTCTCTATGACACTGTGATCCAGAGCTATGTTCAATACAAAATCCCTATGCAATTTGCCATAGTGTAGTAGCTATGGTGTAGGACGGCCCATGCACTACACTATAGTAAGTCAATGGGGGCAACTTTGGGCAGCTCCTGCCCCCCAGGAGTGCAACTTTTACCCCATTGTGAGGGTATGTTCTGACAGAGCCTGCCAGCCTCTTCAAATGTGGTAAATCACACATTTCTGTGAAATCCTCGCTCTGAGCTATGACTCGTCAAAGTTAAGTCTATGGGATTTTTCTGCCGCTTTTTCGGCCCTGGGGCGAACACCGTACCCTGATTGCTTAAAAAAATTATAGCACACCATTCCTCAATAATCTGCACGATTTGAAGCCTCATTCGTGGTTCTGTGACAAAAGCTGCAGGAGGAGTAGCGCGTCAAACCTTTGGCAGAATAATGAAGAAAATAATAAGTATGAGCAATAACAATAGTGATGCCTTGCCTTTGGCAATATATACAGAATAGGCCGCTTACACGACACCGTTTAACTGAAAACAGAAAACTTTTAACGTGTTCCAGTTGTTCATTTGCACGACAAGTGTTTGGTGGCTCGAGGTCGAAAACTTTGAAATAGGTTTCAAGGTGCAAGTTTTCTAAAAATATAAAATAAAACATTATCATCTCCGTGTAAACGTCAAAAACGTGAATCCGCCAAAACAGTGATGCGTGCACATGCATCTTACGTGTTTAGTCTATAGGTATGCCCGGTTGAATATATATGTGCACAAGCACGTAGTCTTTCTTTACAAAGTGATATCGGCAAATTACTACTCTGGCCTGCATAATAGCCTACAGAATTTTAGTCATTTCTGCGGATCCATGCGAACTGGAATAATTTGATGACGTTTTATCTGTACAGAGGTAAAGGGACAGGAAGGAGGCCACCCAATGAGATAGCCGTTACTTAGACAAGGATGCACCTCTCCGACAGGGACCAAAACAGATTAACAACTAGTCGGTGGTGTGCCACGACACTGGTTGTTGACACATATCGCCGCAACGCTTGTGCTGGACACAGCGTTGAGCGTACTGTGTTGACACCTTAGGCTGCTGAAAAGCTGGGTTTGGCCAAAGCATAGCATTATTATCCTCTGGTCACTGCCAAATGCATTGTGGAATGACTGCAACTCACCTCTTGGCTGATGTTATGGCCAAAAGAATGGCAGTCTTCGTAGAGAGATACTTACAGTAATATAGATCTTGTTCGAGAAGCTCGTAAGGCGCTGAACACAAGCTATCAAGTACCACCTGTGGGTTAGCACACAGCTCCTCTCAGAAATGCCACTATAAGCCTATCTGACTGAAGTTCCTCACCCCCTTCTTGTTGATCGCTTGCTGCTCAGCCAGGGAAAAAACCCCCAATGTGACTTAGCATGTAGCATGCAGCCATAGTATTAATAATATACTGAGACCACTGTTCAGCCAATGGGGTAAATAGCACTCAATGGGGATGTTTAGCTAACAAGCTTGTCACCTATAATCCAAACACTCTGGAATCCAATGAGCGTTCTTAGACTCAAACACAGCAAATACAGCTAAACACAGTAAGAAGATGATCAGAATCACGGTTAACCATTGAGCTCTACTACTCACCTGAATATTCTCTATCTTACGCAAGCGCGTGACCCTTTTTAACTTTAACCGTCACTGGCATTTGGAACAATGAAATAGAATTTAAAAATCAATAAACGTATGGATAAAACTAAAACATATATTTGCACATTTATGATGTTTCCATAAGAAGCAAAAACTTGCTCTTTAAAAAAATTGCGTCTCTGTCTTCAGGGAAGATGGTCAAAATAAGGTTATCTAGGGAGTCCTATATAGGGCTATATGGGAAATGAATAACTTCTTGATGGACGAGAGAAGAATGTGGTTCTGAATCCATAGCCGGGCAGAAACTCCTAAAAGACGCTGTCAAACAGACGCATTGACCGCATGATATTCTCATCCTCAAATAAATAGAAAAGAAAGAAGAGTAATTGGCAAGAGTCACACTTTCCTGTGGGATATTACAGAAAGCAGATTTAACAACTGAACTGGGTAAGTTATCCCGGAGTAAGCTGCTCAGCTTTCAGTACCCAACACTGGGGGAACTTTCAGGGTATGTTAGTAATCAACAACTGATAACAAGGACAGTCTCGTTCTTTTTTGGTTTTGTTTTCATTCTGTTCCCTGTTTTGGTTTGGTAGTTAGTTCGGTTTTGCTAGTAAGTTTCCATAGTTACTCATTAATATTACACCTGTTCTTAGTTCCGTTGATTACTTTGTGTGTATTTAAGCCCTAAGTTTTCTGTGTTCATGGTTCAGTCTCGTTTTAGTTTTCTAGTATGAAAAAAAAAAAAGCTATTTAGTGTGATGCATTGCCACAGTATACAGTTATACTGGTTATGAGTTACAAGGGACAATGCCTGCTGCTTAATGAACTCAGGATTTATGTCATGGTAAGTTAAACCTGCTTTCTGCAACTCTCGCTTGAAGTATTTTATGTCTGAATTTGTTTGTATTGCATTCGGATAACAGTAATGAGTGATAGAGATGAACCTTTTGACATGACTCCATGAACTCCTCAATGGTGACCACTCCATCACGGTTTCTGTCCATTTTCTGGGGGAAAAAATGATCAAGTTCAGGATGACTTCGAGCCTTGGACTCTTACATTTACAGCCATGCAATTAGCGCAAATGCAGTTTGCCAAAGTCATCATCTTACAATTGCTTTATTCACTATTATATAAAAGGTTTTATATAGAAGCTTAAAGGGTTCTCTCAGGCGCTTCATATATAGAACCTTTTAGCGGTTCCCATCATGGGATCATTTTATGGATTTAGTTTCAGTTAATTTTGTTTTAAGTCTTTTTTTTATTTTGATTACATTTTATGAATTAAACAATTCGTTAACATACTTATCACTGCAAAGAATTAAAACAACCTGTTTAACATGAAAGTATTATGCAATAATTTATTAAATGTTTCTGTTAATAGAACCTTTTGGCACAAAGGGTTCTTTAAAATTGAGTCAAAAACCCAGGGATTCTTTATAGATGTCAGGGTTATGTTTAGTGTTCCTTTGTTTTATGCATGTTTCCTTTTTTCTAGTTTTCCAGCCTGTGTTAATTACCATGTTTGTTGCCTTGGTTACTGACTCAGTTACACATGTGGTTCATTTAATTGAGTTGTGTACTTAAGCCCTGTGTTACTTTCGGTTCTTTGTCAGTTCTCGTTCCGTTATAGCCTATCCCGGTGGTTCTGTTCTTGTGTTTGATAAAAAACATTATACTGCTACGCTTAGATCGTTTCCTCACATTTTATTTCAACTGGACTGTGACAGAAGAGCTGACCAAATATTGATCTAGCAGCAGATCGTATCTTTCGCAGGGGAACCAGTCTCTAGAAAGGCACACACTGGCTTTTTTGGATCTCCACCACCTTGTCCACTACGATGACGCCTGTCTGTGTGTGCTTTTTTCCGGATAAGGTTGAACGCTGAGACGAGAGTGCGGTTGCCAGGAGTCGAGCCTCTAGTGACTTTTAAAGAGTATGTGGAGTGGGTACTCCTCCACAATGGTTCCCCCTTCACCATCTCAGAGAGTGAGGAGGAAAACGGCGTGCCAGCCGCATCCACCACCACAGCGATGGACGAATCTGAGCCCACCGTAGATGTGGAGCCAGAGCCCACCACGATATCAGCTCCAGTGAGGAAAGAGACTGTGCCAAGGATCATCCCGGAGCCAGAGCCCGAAGAAACGTCTGACCAGGTGTGTGAGCTGGCCACATCGTCAACCAGAGGGAATCTTGGTGGAGTTTGAGGGGATGAAGTGGAGCCCTACCTCCTCTACTGTGGCAGAGGAAGATTTACTGGTTTTACAGACTGACTGAGAGTGAGTGTATCCTGCCTGTCTTGCCACCCTGCACTGAACCTGTTACATCACCCAGCACTGAGTAACTGGAGTCTGTGTTCCCCCGCCCTGCCTCCCACTCCCACCTCCTCTGTCTGTGTCAAGTCAACCTACTGAGAAATCTCTGCCTGTTCCATGTTCGCTAAGATGGACATTACTAAGAGGTCTGCCTGCTCTGTGTCGGCCAAGAATGTCATTCCTGAGAGATTTGTCTGTCCTGTGTCTAGCTAGAGAGTTATTCGTGAAATTCCTGTCCGCACTGCCCAGTCCTTCAGCCCTTCCTGCACTGTCTCCTCTCAGCTCTTCTGCTCCTTCCATGCTGGCTCTGCCTCCCCGCCTGGATGTGCCCAGGGCTCGCCAGTGTTTGCCAGTCTAGCCCTGGAGTGTCGACCCACCAGTTCTCGTCACTCACTTCGGGCTGTGGACCAGTCGGCTCCACCTTGGGACCATCATCCCAACAACTTCACCGGGCTTCTTTATTTCTCTGGCTTCGCCTTGGTCAGTTGTCGCTCTACCTGTGCCATTGACTTCCAGGACTTTGTCCCTCTACCCCTTCATCTCCGGTGGGCTCCTCCTTCCCTTCAGCTCCGCCTTAGTCCTCATTCGCTCCGCCTTGATCTCAGTCCTCTGGCACCCTGTAGTCAGTCGTCCCCCTGGTTTCAGCTTCTACGCCTCCATCATGCCCCCACCCCCCTCCACTGTAGGTCTGATCCTGGCCCTCCTGCTGGAGATTCTGCCCTGGCTCCTGCCACATTCTTCTCCACCTTGGCCCTGCCTGTCCTATGTTTTCTATGTTTCTATGTATTGTCCTATGGACTTTGTTATTATTGAGGCACAAGAACACGCATTCCTGGTTCTATTTGAATGTATTGAAATTCCTGTGTGTTTGAGTTCACCTGAAAGAAGTGTTCCACATGTTCTCTGGGAATATCGTCATGCATGGATGGATACACGTACTTCCCCATCATATCATAAATCGACTGCATGATTTTCATCATCTCCTGAGAGACCGAAACCACATACACACAGATATTTTTACACTGGTCTCTCTATGCGCAGCAATGCGATGTATTCATGTGAATGCTGATGACCCCATCAACAAACCTCTTTTGTGATGAATCCATCTTTATCATTGTCATAGAAATTAAATGCCCAATTTAGCCGGTCATACATTGAGCCTCTAAGGATGAGTGACAGTCCAGCAACAAACTCCTGTAAAATGAACAATAACAACAGAAGAAGAAAAATAAATCTGCTGAATAAATAAATCTTTACTAGAGAGTGTTGTAGGTTCTTCAAAATTTCTCTGTCTCTCTTAGTTGAGTTCATGGAGAGTTTTCTACCAGCTGATGATCTGAATCAAGTGTGAAGACAAACAGGACCAGGACTGAAAACCACTGGTCTAGAAAGAAAACCTAGCTCTCAAATGTTCACATTATCACGCCAGCACCTCAAACGAAAGGCTACAGCTTACCTGAAAACTCAAACAGCCATTCTTGTTAGTATCAAATGCCTCAAATAGGAAATGTGCATAATTGCTTGAATCTGAGAGAGAGAGAGAGAGGAGAGAGAGAGAGAGAGAGAGAGAGAGAGAGAGAGAGAGAGAGAGAGAGAGAGAGAGAGAGAGAGAGAGAGCATGATACATACTAAATTATTCCCTGGCCATACATGTAAGATGAACAGGACAAATGGTTTAGGAGGAAAAGGATTTTTTGAGTTTTTGTTTTGTTTGATTCTAGCCCATATTTTTGTGACGATATGCTTATTTATTGTTTGCACATGATTAGTGAATCCTAATCTTCAGGATTGAACTTCAGGTTGGTGGAGAGTTCCTGCCTCAAGTGGAGGAGTTTAAGTATCCTGGGGTCTTGTTCACGAGTGAGGGAAGGATGGAACTGCCCCCGCGACCCGGCTCCGGATAAGCGGAAGAAGATGGATGCATGGATGGATGGATAGTGAATCCTCCAGCCAAGTTTCAGATATTTGTGATTTACGTTTTTTACTCCAAACTCATTTTTAGGGAAGTAAAACAATAATACAAATTTAAGCAAAATCAATTGTGTTTCAGTGACGTCAGAGCTTGGAGCCCTAAAAATCAGAGCCAAGGAGTCTAGACTTTCAGGTAGATGATCAGGTTTCTTTTTCAAGGTAACTGATTATGCCATTGTTTGTTGCTATGGTTACTGATTGCTTTGCGCACCTGTTTCTTAAGTGAGTGTACACCATGATGTAAACTCTAACTCTAACATTATTATGATATTCCAATTTGTAAAAAGCATTTACGTCCTCATATAACTCATAATTTTAGCTTGTAAACTGGGAATTTTCTGAGAGCTCCTACTTGTACCATGTGACCGCTGTATCACCAGATTCAGTTGGCCGTTGACAGTGATCGTGTTCGCATTGAAACGCATAGTTTCCCGTTCAAGGACGTGAAAAATTCCAAGTAAAAGTCACGTGTTGTCATCTGGAAATTACGGTAATGATGTGCAGCACTTGTGTTTAGTTTTTTAGCACTCGGTTTAGTTCTCCTCACTGTCTGCTATGGTCTTCACTTTAGCAAAGCTGTTATGTTGATTCTCGCCTGCTGAAAAGCCTTTGTTTTATGAATAAAAGTAAATCTGCTGCAATTGTGATCCCCCTTCCTGGCCTAGCCTGCCTAATTGATTGTTATAAATATAAGCATTACTTGATAATTCATTGAAATAAAAAAAGATTAACATTATATTATGTACAAAAATATGAATATATAGAGATATAATAAGAAGGTATATTGGAGCAATGCTGTCTCACCTCCCTGTGGGAAGAACTGAGAGTAAATGAGTTTGAAGATGTCCTCGTTCACCACTCCACTGGGACATTCCTGAAACACACACCAGTTCCTAACATACACTGAAAACCTTCAACACAATGCAATATACAGTGAATTAAGAATAAAATCGGAACGTAGACCAAATAGTAACAATTATTTGCTCCATAAGATGGTGATATTCCCAGCTGATGTACTGGCTTTCCACCTTCTATTATGTTAGAAGAGGATCACTCACATTTTTGAAGGCCCTGTAGAGGAACTGCAGCTCTTTCTTGCTGAATCTGGTCTCCTCCTGCAGCGTTTCCAGACCTTCAGGTCGATGGCAGACGAAGGAAATGTCGATCTCATCCTCTCTGGTCTCTGTAAGAGAAACAACCTCTCATTAAATGTATATATATAGCAGTCAACATTTGAAGTGGATCAAAACCTTTCATAAAAGTTACATGAATTTTGAACAATACCCGTTCTTGTCTTAGGACAACTTTGATTAACTTTTTTGATCCACTTCAAATGTTGACTACTATATATATATATTATATATTTTATTCTTATAGTGTGGTGCTTAGCGCTTTAGTGATAAATCAAACTTTCAAAATATGCAATATTAGGTGCAAAGTAATTCATTTTTATAAAACATAATAACTCCAGTAATAATTTTATGCTGCACTTCCTGCTGCCAGCTGGTGGCGCTATGACTGTGAACCACAATAGCAACATCCATGTGATCGGCCCTCATGAGCAAACATACAACACCAATTTGATCCACATCAGACAATGTACTTAGAAGATATGAGACTCTTCCAGTTTCCCATTTTTGTCATTAATTTAATTCATCGCCATGGCAACACCGTTTAAGATCTCAAAAATCTGTTCGCAATTTTGCGTTTTCTATGTCTTGGGGTCATCTTTACCAAGCTTGGTGAGAATCGCATGAATCCCCTTGGAGGAATATTTAAAAAGAACAGTCTGCAATTTTCCAAAGATTCACATTTTGGATTCAAAAGATTCACAGAATTGGCCGACTTCCTGTTGGTCGGAGCTAATGCCTGTAGTTCTGAAAATTGTCAAGCTTGATGAAAACACCCAGGTAGCCAAACAGATGTGGGCCAACAATGGCCCAGATCCGGCAAGCCGGAAGAAATAACTCGGCCCGGATGCGGTTGCCGGACTCTGGTGAAACACGGCAATGAATGACGCGCCAGAATCGGCCCGAGTACACTGGCCCGAGTCCGGGTGCCGGAACTAAGCCGATGCTGCCGGCATTGGGCCATAATCACGCCAGCATACATTGTACGATTAGCCGGTACTGGCCCGAATCTGGGTTCCAAAGGAAATAGATCCCTTATGATTTTTTTTTTTTTTTTTTAAACCATGGTTCATGTACCACAAATTGGTTGTATTACTACAATTTAACCATAGTTTTACTTGAATTACATTTAAGCCTAGTTACAACAAACAGATGTTAACAACTGAATAACAACAGAAAGACGAGTTACCATTTAGTGACAGACTTTATTACAGAAGGTACATAATCTTAAAGAAAATATAAACTTGCACTTATTCTCACATTTGACTAAACAATGAACTACAAAGTTATACAAAATGATTGGTGAAAAAAATGGTGCTGTGGTAAAAAAAAAAAAAGAATCAATTGCTAATTTACAAATAAAAAATAATAATTTGTTCCACAGTAAAAAATTATTATATACATAAATTACATATTGTACAAATAAACATGACTTAATGCACCTTTAAATACACAGCATCATATACCTCCTCTAAATTGTCTTGGGTAACATGTAAACATGTGCCCAACACAAGCATATGTTTGCAACTTATACTGTACATACTACATTAACAGGTCCCATTAACAATCTTGATTACAACAACAATTAATTACTTCATTACTTCAATACATTACTAAAAGTTTATTTTCTTTTATTGGAAAATGTTTACACATACTACAAAATAAATTCAGAAGAAATAAGTATCTAAAATACTTTTTAGAATGTTTAATATGATATCCACTCACAAGATAAAGACATGGAGTGACTTCATGGAGGCTGATGAAGGCCAGATGAATACTCCACCACACTTTAAATTCTAGGTGGAAAAGTTTTTGTTCAAAAACATGTGATGCAGCATCCAGGCCAGTAAGTTTTTAGCGTGAAGTCTGTCATATAGTCCAGCTTTGGTTCTGTCTTGACCTTCACCCCAAATGGACTCAGGAGCTGAAATGAGAAGAATACACACCACATTAAAACACGGCTTGCTGGAATACTCCATTGTTATAGGTCAGTTGCACTACTATCAAGTAGCCATGTTAAGTGCATCAATGTCCATTCAGCCAGTGTTTTCATATAATAACCCATAAATTATTAGAGCCCCAAAGCCAAGCAGAAATAATGTACATTATATGATCAGCTGAATGTATTCTCATATACTTATACTCTTGAAAGGTAAAGAAAAGAAAAAATATTAGTCTCATACATGCATCATTTCACGACAGAGAAAATATATAAGACATTTAACCAACGTTTAAGCTCTGTTGTGCAACGAATCCTCCGCCATCACGCAATCAGTGAACTGTGATTCCTACACTGTGTGCGATTGAAACTCGTGCTGGATGAGCAGAGCTGACGCGCACAATAGTTTTTATTTTTATAAAAACAGCAAAACGACAGTGGAGGCGGTGCCCGTAATGTAATGTGAAAGTAACTGTGGCATATTCTATGATAATTTCATCCCACGCTCCGTCATGGCGATATCGTAGCACAAGATCTCGTCACACCCCTAATAAATAATAAAGAAATACCCAGACAGATAATCAAGAAAGGGTTTCTCACCCAAAGCTATTGTATAGTTTCAGACAACCTGGAAAACAGTGCATGAGTCAAGGAAAACATATGCCAGGGTTCGACATTAAAGCTTGTGTGGGACACGTGTGTTTTTTTGAAGGGACAAATGAAAGAGAATTTTACTTGCCTAACCGGACAAATGGCCTGATTAAAACGTCAGTATATATACTGGTCAGAATTATTTACCCCCTTGGTAAATATGATCAAAGATGGCTGTAAAAAATAGATCTGCATTGTTAATCCTGTTGATATTATATTACAAAAATTAGCAAAAAAAATCTAACCTTTCATTGAAGTAAAATAATTGAAAGTGGGGGGAAAAAATCACATTATGAAAAATGTTTTTCTCCAAAAAAAACATTGGGAACAATTATTTGCCCCCCTTTTATGAAACATGTTTGCAAACTCCTTTTCCCAAGATAACCATTCTGAGTCTTCGCCTGATGAGTTTGGAGAACACCTGACCAGAGAACAGAGACCATTTCTCCATACAGAATCTCTCCAGATCCTGCAGATTCCCAGATCCATGTTGGTGCTTCTTCTCTTCAGTTCTCCACTCATCTTCTATAGGGTTCAGGCCAGGGACTGGGATGGCCATTGCAGATCTTGGTTTTGTGCTCAGTGACCCATTTTTGTTTTGATTTTGATATTTGTTTTTGGATCACTGTCATGTTGGAAGATCCAAACATGGCCCGTTATAAGATTTCTAGCACAGTCTGTTAGGTTTCGAATTCGATCCAATCCATATCTGTTGGTATTTGATCCAATCCATGATGATGTCATGTATCTGAACAAGATGTCCAGGACCACTGGCAGAAAATTAGGCCCACAGCAGTAAAGATACAGCAGAGTATTTCATTTTACACATGGGGTACTTTTTTATCCCTGTGTGCACCAAACCCATCTTAAGTGTTTGCTGTTTCATCTGACCATAGAACGTTTGAAAAGTACCTGACACGACTGGAACTTCAACCAGGACGGGTTCTATGGTCAGATGAAACAAAAAAAAAAAAAGCTTTTTTGGCAGCAAACACTTAAGATGGGTTTGGTGCACACAGGGATTAAAAAGTAGCCCATGTGTAAAATGAAATACTCTGCTGTATATTTAATGGTGTGGGCCTAATTTTCCTAACGTGTTTGGATCTTCCAACATGACAGTGATCCAAAAACAAACATCAAAATCAAAACAAAAATGGGTCACTGAGCACAAAACCAAGATCTGCAATGACCATCCAAGTCCCTGGCCTGAACCCTATAGAAGATGAGTGGAGAACTGAAGAGAAGAAGCACCAACATGGATCTGGGAATCTGCAGGATCTGGAGAGATTCTGTGTGGAGGAATGGTCTCTGATCTCTTGTCAGGTGATCTTCAAACTCATCAGGCATTATAGGAGAAAACTCAAGAGCTGTTATCTTGGCAAAAGGAGGTTGCAAAAAATATTTCATAA
>JARPMJ010006921.1:0-20000 GCA_033366665.1 Phoxinus dragarum
AGGCTCACTATTGGCCGACGCTGGTCATGTGTGTGATGTGTGTGATGCTTTACTTCCAGAAGTCAACTTTAGGAGATTGTTTAGTTTTTTTTACATTAAATTTTTTTAATCCTGTTACAAAACTTTGTGACATGTCTAAATACAGTTTAAAGATCGAATCGTGCGATTCAGAAGATTGTACTGTACAAACTACCTCAGAGGACTCAATGCCACTAGCTGGAGCAAACTGTGATTTGCACTAGTGTCTGTTCAAAATAAATGAAAAGAAACCTAGCATTTTGGGATTTGTTTACATTTCCTGATGTGCCAAACTCGTATCGAACCGTGACCCCCAAAAGCACAGCACGTACTGAACCTCACTCCCGTGTACCGCTACACCGCTGATGAACATACAGCACTGTTATTCAAATATTCAATATTGCGGCATTTTACGGTTTCTACAGATGGATCAAAATTCAGCAGCCAGATTGTTAACAGGAACTAGAAAAGGGATATATCTCCCTTGTTCTTGCCTCGTTGCATTGGCTACCAATAAAGTTTAGTCGACTTTTAAAGTGGTGGTATAATGCCCTTTTCACAAGATAGTAAATACGTATCTGATGTCCCCAGAGTGTGTGTGTGTGAAGTTTTAGCTCAAAATACCCCACAGATATTTGTATATATCATGTTAAAGTTGGCACTTTTTGAGGGTGAGCAAAAACACACGTTTTGTGTCTGTCCCTTTAAATGCAAATGAGCTGCTGCTCCCGGCACAGGGGGCGGAGCTTCAAGAGCTCGTGTCCTTTTACCTCACACACACACACACACACACACTGATAATTTCAAAAACTTTTAGCCTTTTATGTTCAAACGGAAGTCAGAAAGATGGAGAGACTCGAGAAGAAGTGACGACATGTAGAAGAACAGGACATTCCTGAATGGTTAGTTGATGAATTTATGTAGATTATGTGTAGTTATCTTCTAGTCAGTGATTAGCATATTCTGTCTTGATAATCTATAAATCGTGTTCCGGGGGCGGGGGTCTATGTAAATTTTAGGGTTGGTGATGTCACTAACCCATGAAGAAGCTCATTGTAGTCCCCTACCAAGCCGTTTGTTGTCGTCCTTAAAAAGGAATTTATTTAAAAGCAAATATCTCCCTTTGCTCTGAACTTTTGAGTGTTTGTAACTTTTCAGATGTTGTTTATGATCAAACAGCAACATTACACACTAACTACAGTTAGAGAAAGTGAAATCATAATCAACCACCCTTTTAAGATCCTTCTTTTTCGCATTTAAGGCACTTCACAGTTCGGCCCCAGATTACATTCGTGATGTTATTAGGCCATACACAGCCTCTAGGTCACCAAGATCTTGTGATCAGTCACTTTTATCAGTCCCTCGTTCTCGGGTGTAAATCAAAAGGTGATCGAGCTTTCTCTGTAATTTCCCCCAAAGGTCTGGCACAGTTCATCTTTAAACATCAGGGCCTCTCCATCACTGGATGCTTTCAAATCCAGTTTAAAGATCTTTACTCTTGTGCGTTCAAGTGTATGTATTTTAAATTAGTTGGCGTTCTACATTTTGCATGCATGTTAGGGGTGGAGCGGTACATGTATTCGTATTGAACTGAATCGGAACGGGCGTCACGGTTCGGTGCACGAATTTAAACGGAGAATACACGATATAAAAATAAATAAAACTCGCGTCGAGTCGCGTGCAAATTAATTAATGTAATGCGGAACTAACGTTACTGTTAGAAACGCGGGTTCTGTAGCCCTGCCTTAAAGGAGAACTCCGGTCAATTTTAACATTGAGCTAATTTTTTTGTAAATTTGGAGTGCTGTCAATACAGAGAACAACGACAAAAATCGGTGTTACCTACACCGTGTTATCCTCTTTTTAAAATTTGCACCCTGTTGACTTTAATGGGGTCTAATTTTAAACCTGCTTTTATCCTCTTAACATCCTTGATGTGTCATTACAAGTGCCCAGCCATGTTAGATGATTCCTTCAGAGTGAACACGGTGAATCTGACTGCAGTAGATGTGAAAGATATTAATAAAAATGATGTTATTTCAGCCAGTGCAAATACCTGTATTTAGTTCCTGTTTTCGGTGGAAGTCCAAAGTAGTCGATTGTCGAGTTCACGCGCGTGATCATAGGTAACTAAACCTATGCGCATGAACTCTGCAATCGACTACTTTGGACTTCGACCGAAAACAGGATGTAAATGCAGGTATTTGCACTGGCTGAAATAACATCATTTTTATTAATATCTTTCACATCTACTGCAGTCAGATTCACCGTGTTCACTCTGAAGGAATCACTCAACATGGCTGGGCACTTGTAATGACACATCAAGGATGTTAAGAGGATAAAAGCAGGTTTAAAACTTGCCCCATTAAAGTCAACAGGGTGCAAATTTTAAAAAGAGGATAACACGGTGTAGGCAACACCGATTTTTGTCGTTGTTCTCTGTATTGACAGCACCCCAAATTTACAAAAAAATGAGCTCAATGTTAAAATTGACCGGAGTTCTCCTTTAAGCTAGGTTTGCGCTGTCTATGGGTTTGCTAGCCTCCACTGACTGCGCGCGCGCCTCCCTAAATGGACGAGGCATTTATACTTCGCGCTGCAGTTCACAAAAGTTCATTATTTGCATGTGATTTAAAGCCTTGCCGGTTAAACATGTCATTCACGCGCTTTTCTGAGCGCAAACACCCGTGTACTAAACCCGTGTTTAGCACGTGCACTAAAAGCCTGTCAAACAGCGCCTGGATACTGGGCTAAGTTATCTTTCGAGTCTTATTGCTCTAATACTGGCAAATACACACAAGGTTTACATAAACAAAGTTGGTTATGACTAAAGTGAAAGAAAACAGAAAATGTAGAGAAAATCTGCTCGTTAAATGCGTGTATATTATTAGATGCGTCGTGTGCAGGTCTTAAAGAGACAGTAGCCATATAATAGTAAACACGCTGCCGCTTGTCCTTAAAGGGACAGTTACCCAAAAATAAAAATTCTGTCATTATTAACTCACTCTAATGTTGTTCCAAACCTGTATTAATTTCTGAAGAAGATTTTCTGAAGAATGTGGCTAACCAAATAGTTGCTGGTCCCCATTGACTTCCATAGTAGAAAAAATATATACTATGGAAGTCACTGCGGTACATCAACTGTTCTTCCAAATAACTTTTATTTTCAACAGAAAAAAGAAACTTATTTGGGTTTAAAACAAACAATCAGGCCTTGAATCTGTTGATGGTATGTCATATTTGTATGTCTTAAAGGTCCCATGACATGAAATTTTCACTTTTTGAGGTTTTTTAACATTAATATGAGTTCCCCTAGCCTGTGTATGGTCCCCAAGTTTCTAGAAATTTCAATCGGTGTAAATCGAGCTTTTGCTCTCTTTCTCTGCCTTTGAGAAGCTCAATCGAGCTGATCTTGAATCTCCTCCGTATGACGTCACACGGAGGAAATGTTACCTCCCCTTTCTCTGCTTTGCCCGCCCAGAGAATATTTCCAGTCCATGAGAAAATGAGCTAGGAAGTAGGAACGCGTGTGCGCGATTTTAGTTTGTCCACGGGAGATATCATGGCTTTTGAGCGAGCGAAGCATAATAATTGCTCAATAATTGGATGTACAAATAAACACCGAAGCCTTTTTTTAGTTCCTTCATCCAAGCCCCAGAAGAACCAGTGGATTCATTTTAATTTTCTCTGGAAATGCGCCGACACAACTCCCCAAAGTTTTGCATGTCTGCGGCATACATTTCACTGACGACTGTTTCCTCAACTTGGATCACTACAGAGCTAGCCTCGACGAACGTCTGAAAATAAATCGATCGAGCCGAGCAACAATTTCTGATGTGTAATTGTTCAAATTCAGACAGGTAATCTTTCTCTCAAATCGTTCAATACAGCTGTTTATGCCTCAGTAAGTCAAGCCAGTGACTAAAATATCAACTTCACATCGTTTCTTTTAGTAGGATGAAAATAATCGTATTTAAATTGTGAATAAATTATATACAGAAAGCGATCAAAGAACAATCTTTGTACTTCCTAGCTTATTTTCTCATGGACACAGCGCGATCGAGTTTATCTGGACACTTGCCAAACTCGTTATGAAATCAATGACGCACGTTACACTGCACATGAAGCTCTTACTGTATTTACATCCTCGTGTTTGCATTGGTGAAAGCAGAGCGAGTGCAGAAACTGCGTTGCAATGATACGATCTTCATTCTCGCGATCAACAACAGACTCATCTGCTTGCGCAATGCTCATCACGGCAACATGTTATGTGATGGGAATAGATCTAAATACTTAAAAAACTTCTGACGATTTGTTAATAATAGTAAAAACGTATAATAACTGTAGTAAAAGTATTCGAGAGAGTTTCACATGTAAAGTAGCTATTTCATATGCAAGCATGTCAGCCAATCACAGCAGTGGCCGGTTACACTGAGGTCTCACACAGACACGCCCCTTCAAACAGAGCGTTCAAATCAGAGGCTAAAATTGGGCTAGGAAAAATGCCTTTTGTTTCTAAATTATGATTATTTTCTATCTAAAAAACATACTAACATTATAAGGGCAACCCAGGACACATTATAAAATAATATAATAACCCCATGTCATGGGACCTTTAAAATGTCAATTTCTATCCACAAAACTTGCCAGAAGTCATGGTTTAAACTTTAAGGGGTAATTAAAAAAAAAATCTTGCATGCCCCCGGACCCCCGCGCGCGCGGCTTGGTAATAACCTCCGGCACGTAACAGCACCGCTGCTGGAAACATTTCTAGGGGAAACACTGCACACTTCAGGGTACAGCTAGATCAGGGGAGAGACTGTATAGGTGGAACAGACTGAGACGTGCACAATAAAAATAATTGCCTTCTGGATTTTTTTTTGCTTTTCCCTCCATTGTACTGAACTCATACCGAACCGTGATGTCTGAACCGAGGTATGAACCGAACCGTGACTTCAGTGTACCGTTCCACCCCTAATGCATGTAAATACATTTTGATACTTCGATTTTGTTTCCACATAAGTGCAGATGAAGCGCACCTTTGACCTTGACGTAGCTGAAGTCGGGGTTGACGCAGAGGGCCAGGTTGCTGGGAAGGGTCCAGGGTGTGGTGGTCCACGCGAGGAAACTCACGCTCTCGTCCTCCAGAAGAGGGAAGGTCACGATCACAGAGGGATCCTGCACATCCTGAGGAGGAAATCAAGCACTTTACACATCTTGACACGATTACAGTCTTCAGGGTCACATGACCCTTCAGAAATCAGTATAATATGATGATTTGATGCTCAAGAAACATTGATTATTATCATTATCAATGTTGAACGGTAGCGTATAATGTTACAAAAGCTTTTTATTTCTGATAAATGCTGATCTTTTGAACTTTCTATTCATCAAAAGCCGCGTTTCCACCGCGGGAACTTTCCCCAGGAACTGGGAACTGTGGGCTGGTGCTCGGTGTGTTTACACCGCAGAATCAGGGTCTAAATGAAGTTCCGGGTAAATATTTCCCCCTCCGAAAGTCCCTGCTGGCGAGGTAGTGCTTTTTCAAAGTTCAGGAACTTTCGGGGGCGGGACTTGTGTGCTGACATGCTGATTGGTTGTGTTTACGCCGCATTTTGATTGGATGACTCCACGCAGCATTCTAATTTAACCGGCATTTTTAAAAATCTATTGCGGTTCGTGGCTTCATGCAGTGAGAGTTGTCTGTCTGCAAATATGGAGTTTAATAAAATAAAATAAAACACAGCTGGACCGACGACGAGCTTCAGGCTTTATTAAGCGCATTTGTGTAACAGGAAATGTTCTGCGCGTTCGCCCCAGCCGTCTCACGGTCAATGTCCGCATCGTCTAATTTTATATCTATTATTACGAGCGTTCTGAACACGCTTTAGTATCAGTGCTCGTCTCTTTTCTGCCGTTTTATTGATTACCTCGTTAGTAAACCAATGGGCCCTATGCACAAGCTGCACTACTTCCTGAACTTAAGCAGGGTCCTTTGTTTCCTGTCTGCCATTATTGGACAAACTGATTAATCCAGGTGTGTCTGATTATTGTTGTTGGTCAGACACACCTGGATTAATCAGTTTGGCCAATAATGGCAGACAGGAAACAAAGGACCCTGCTTAAGTTCAGGAAGTAGTGCAGCTGTGCATAGGGCCTATACATCACAAACAACTGCAGCACAGTCTGAATCTCCTCCATACTTATTATAAATGTGGCGCTCAAAACTGATAACTGTCCGTCTCAGACTGGGAGGAGCCGTCGAGCGCAGTTGTAATCTTGCCGGTACTTTAGACCGCGGTGTAAACGCAGAAAGCAACCAGTCTGGGGCAAAAAAGTTCCTGGGACAAATTGTTCCGGGTAATTTCGGTGGAAACGCGGCTAAAGATCCAGTGATGACTCAGAGAACATCAGTGAGCTCAGCATCATCTTCACCTTGTAATTCTGATTGGCCTCGAAGTTGGAGAGCGGCGTGCTGCAGGCGGTGGAGAACGGCATGACCTTCACCCCGCGGTACACCAGACCCGTGTCGAACAGCTGCTTAAACACCCACCTACAACACAACACAACACAACACGTGAATGTAAACGCTGAAAACTGAAAGTTGGCTTAAAGGGCACCTATTATGGAACTTTGAAATGTACCTTTCATGTAGTGTGTAACATAGATCTAAGTGAACAAAAACATCCTGCAAAGTTTGAAATATGAAAGTGCACCGTATATAAAGTTATTGTCTTTCAAAAGTAAGAGTCGACTCCGAGTCATTTTTATGAATCGTTAGAAGACCGAAGCTTTTTCTCTGACTAGTTGACGTCAACTTGTCAATATATTTGAATACGAGACGCCCACTTATTGCGCTCCAAGACCAGCAGGGAAACATCAGGGCGACGAGACGCTGTGTTCTGAAGTGCGACTCAAAAGCCAACTTTTTTCATCTGCCCAAGGAGGAGCATTTGAAGACTAAGTGGCTACAATTCATATATACAACTATACCACAGAAGTATAGTCCGAGCCTTGTGCTTTGTTCACGCCATTTTGAAGACGATTGCTTTACCAACTTAAATGCACTCAAACTTGGATTCGCGAGCTGAATCCAAGCCGAATTCAACGAATTCAATGATATTGAAGGAAGGTTCAGTTCCAAGTGTATTTGCATCAGCTTCCTCCTCCGTATCACAACCTGTAAGTGTTATTAATAATTGTTGCTTTTATGTTTTATGTAGCATGCTTAATTATTATTTTGTTTGTTGTGTAAGCACCGTTTAGCTTCTAGGTCTTCAATGGCAATTGTATTGAGATATGTGAAGTGTTTGTCGTTGTTTTCGGAGTTGTCTAAAGAATAGAGTAATACCTCGTAGTAATGTAATTGCATTTTTTTTTTTTTTAAACGTTATGTTTATGCATCGGGCTAACGCAAACAAAGACTGATTGTGCTTTTACAATATGAACTCTGGGCTATGCTCGCTAACATTAAATTATTTATCTTATTTTTAGTTTTTTACTAAAACTACAAAGCACTGGACTATAATCATTATTATAACGCAATTTAATTGATAAAAGCATCATTGTACTCCGTGTTAAACAATAAGTATTATCTGTAAACACTGCTGGGTCATCTGACCAATCGCATATTAGCGTCGCGCAAAGGAGGGGTTTGAAAATGAGTCGTTGAACGAATCATTTGGGAGTCGGTGAGCAAATCAGGTAAAAATAAATGCATATTATACGACAACAAAAGTCATTGCATGCATGTAAAACTGTTGTTGGGGACTCCCTAAACAACATTAGGAACATTTTAAATGTCATAATAGGTGCCCTTTAATTTTTCTGAAAT
This sequence comes from Phoxinus dragarum, assembly GCA_033366665.1. Taxonomy (NCBI): domain Eukaryota; kingdom Metazoa; phylum Chordata; class Actinopteri; order Cypriniformes; family Leuciscidae; genus Phoxinus; species Phoxinus dragarum. Next base: position 7,853 of record JARPMJ010006921.1, read on the forward strand.
TTTAGGCTGATACCGATAATTGATAATTCTTTATATTTGAAAGCCGATAACCAATATATTGGCTGATAAATCTAAATCCACATTTTTATATCATTTTTGAGAGCCTGATTACAAGAACTAAAGTCTCACAATTAAAATGAGCCACTAAACACACAATTATGATGTTCTCATTATAAAGTTATGTAGCCGATATGACAGACTTGTGCTGCACTTTACTGTATTTTCCTTTTTGAAGTGATTCCAATCATATTTCAAGCAGTTTAAAACCATCATGTTGAACAGTGCGCATCTGAAGAGTCTCAGCTGAAGGACATAATATATTATTTATCAGCTTTAATATATCGGCCAGATTTTTTTATTGGGCCGATGACGATATGCTGGCTGATATATTGTGCATTAGAGTTCGGATCGGGCCGAATTATTCTGTCCGAACCCAACCCGACAGGCAGTTAAAATCCCATTTTTCATTTTTTTCCTCATACTAATGACACATGTACGTTTGTTTGTGTGGAAAGCCCGCTTTTATTAAGCAACTGTAGGAAGGCATACGGAAATGTCAACAGGATGAACACGAAGCAACAAGCGCTCTTAACACAGGCGCGCATGCACGTGTTTCATTGTCACGGCTACATTAACAAATTTCCGTACACAGGAAGACGGATGTTATGGTAATATTTTACATGTATTTTAATCACAAAAAATTAACATTTGCATCAAGTGAAAGCATCAGGCACATTGGCTACCTACATAATAAGCTGCTTTAAATGTAAAATGTTCAATGTCTTATCGCGCAGATGTGACCGATCCCCACCCGAACCCGAACATCATTTCTAAATCGGGTATCCATCCTCTATTGTGCATCCCTATCTGATTTATAGATCAAGTGTCCTATAAAAATACAATAAAGGTGTTCAAAAATCACCCAACTCACCAGTCTTACATCTTACATATTTTTACAGACTGACTGGCTGATTTTGACAGTTTTTGCCGTAGTCACACAGACAATAATTGTTCATCTGTAAAAACACATTTCTATGACTCCTAGTAAGGGGCAAGATTTGTGATCCTACGTACCCGGAAATGCGCTACGCATGTTAAACATTTATTTAAATATCCTATTTAACAACAGGAAAATGTACGCAAATTGGTTTAAATGGTTTTCTGTCTTCCATTTTATCTTTTCAAATGATGGACTAAGTGGAAAATAGCTAAAATAAGTAAATGCAACCTATTATTTCTGTTAATAAGACAAGGAGTGAGTTATTAGGTTAAGTTATTAAGTTAATGCAACCTATTATTTCTGTTTACTACCGTATTTTCCGGACTATAAGTCACACTTTTTTTCATAGTTTGGCTGGTCCTGTGACTTATAGTCAGGTGCGACTTATATATCAACATTAATTCATACTGACTGAGATGAACCAAGAGAAAACATTACCGTCTACAGCCGCGAGAGGGCGCTCTAGTTGTTTAGAAGAACTCAATGAATTCAGTGTTGAGGAATGAGATCGGGAGCTTGGTGAACTTGCTGAGCGGTAACTTGCTGGACTCGCTGGCTAATATTAGTTTAGCCTATTCAGCCTCAGGGATATGTTCTTTATGCTATTGTGTAGCTGAATAACTGTTAGTGTGTTACGCTAACACAACGGACACTATTCAGCTGTTGTTCTGTGTGCTGTTGTGCAGCTGAATAACCTTTCCAGATTAAATGTCTGTTCTTGGTCTTGGATTTTGTGAAATACATTTCTAAATAAATGCGACTTATAGTCCAGTGCGACTTATATATGTTTTTTTCCTCTTCATGACGCTTTTTTTTTTGACTGATGCGACTTATACTTCGGAGCGACTTATAGTCCAGAAAATACGGTAATAAGAAAATAACACTACTTTGGATTGATCCAAATCTCAGAGATGTGAATTCAAACGGCAATTAGATCTTCAAAAGACCCAGGGGCCGGTTTCACAAAGCTATTTTAGACCGGTCTTTAGTGTTAGACAAGTCTAAAATTTGCTCATAGACTAGTCTAATGCAAGTTAGACTGTTTCACAAAAATAAAGACTGACTTAATTTAGACCAAAAAAATTAGACGCCTTCCCCCCAGGCTAACTTCGGTCTAAGACGCTATGTTACCTTGGCAACCAGCAGTAACAATCAGTTACATCACAAACAGCCGAAAGAAAAGGGAAAATGGCTCATAATTTGTGGTTTGCAGACAAGTGGAGAGCGCTGAGAAGGGAAAGGGTTTTTAGGGACCGCAGTAACCAACTGGAAATATATAATAATGAGGACTTCATCGTCGGTTTCGTTTTTGTATCTTTTCTGTACGTCTTTAACGCTCAACGGTCGGATTAACGCTGTTAACTGTCATAGCAATCTTTTTCCAAACATTTCTTCTTGTTACTACATTCTCCGCTAAATTTCCCAAGTAAAATGTCCTGTTAACTGTTATACTCCTCCAACAAACATATTTTCTGCTGGGGTAAACTGCACTGAGCTGCTGAATGCACTTACTCGATCCGCCATGTTTTTTTGTTTTGAAAAGTGTCTTAGTTTACCCAGAATGCATTGCAGTGTAGTCCTACTTAAGATAGTCAAAGTCTTAAGTGCTTTGTGAAACGGTCTGATTTAGATGTCTATCTGAAGTCTGACTATCTACTATTTCTAAGCCATAGTCAAAGTCTATCTTTGTGAAACCGGCCCCTGGTGTTTGCCAAAAAAAAGACATTCTGGATTCACAATGAAATCTCAGCCGAGCTGTAAATGTTGAAGTGCCTTTCCATCCCCGTGAGGAACAGCCAGTGCTGGCAGGAATCAGAGATCTCACCACACGGTCTCCATGAACCAGGGGTACAGGGTCTTGTAGTCGTTCCTGAAGTCAATCCAGCGGCCCATTCGTCGCACGGATGTCTGGCAAATCATAAAATCATAATCACGATGAAGGAATAGGCCACTTCAAAAATCTAAATCCTGTCACAAGCAGCTCTCGAGTCCAAAAGAACACATGACAGTCCATATTCCTAGTTTTCTCAAGCTGTTTTTCATGGATAACCTCTCCAATCAAATATCACATGTTTGACATCATGACTGGTTAAGACCCTCAGGGACCAGTAACTCACAGCAGAAATTAACTAGCTAGTCATAACTGTGTTCTGAAACTGTATTAACTCATATCTGTATAATGCACATCTGCTGTTCGATCAACGTCTATATATATATATATATATATATAATAATTGCATCCAAAATAAAAGTTTGTTTACATAATATATGTGTGTGTACTCTGTATAATTATTTTGTATGGCAGCATGTATATATTTAAGATTTTTATATATATATATATATATATAAAATATTTATATTTATGTATAATATAAATGATGTATACATATATATACATGCACATTTTTCTAAAACATATACATGCTGCCATATACAAAATAATTATACACATATATTATGTAAACACAAACTTTTATTTTGGATGAGATTAATCGTTGCCCAACACAAATATATATACCGGTATACACACACACACATATATACACATTTTTTAAAGGTCTACTTTTTAAATAAGGGACAATAATGATTTGTGGTAATTGACAATTGTTATCAAACCTGACACTCTTTTTATTGCACTAAATTAATGTTATACAGACACTTTTAAGAACTCCCGTCTGTCGATTCAAAGGTCAAGATTCTCACACACACACACACACACACACACACACACACGCGCACTCGTACCTCCCACTCATTGGCATATCTCATGACGATGCTCCTGCACTGCTTGTTGTACTCCGCTATCCCCATCTTGGCCACATCCTCAGGTCCTCTGATATTCAGAGATTTATCAATCTCATATTCCTGAAAAACATCAACAATTACAGAGCGAAACCAAAGGAAGAAAACGTCATCAATCAGTGCTTCTGCTCCAATCCTCAGCACATGCGCATTCATGCCACACAAACACTGATGTTTTGAAGATGGTTTTGAGAATTGTGCAGGTGTAATGTCTTTACAAGCTGTATAACAGAGATGAGGTTTGGTAAAACGGCTTGTGAACCATCAGTGAGTTCAATATTATAAACACATTAAAAGTGCAGAGACTCCGCCCACACGCTCTTCTGATTGGCTGTGATTTTTGATTGATTTGGTTGTGAGTGCAGTGCGCCTGCAGAGAGACTCCGCCCACACGCTCTTCTGATTGGCTGTGATTTTTGATTGATTTGGTTGTGAGTGCAGTGCGCCTGCAGAGAGACTCCGCCCACACACTCTTCTGATTGGCTGTGATTTTTGATTGATTTGGTTGTGAGTGCAGTGCGCCTGCAGAGAGACTCCGCCCACACACTCTTCTGATTGGCTGTGATTTTTGATTGATTTGGTTGTGAGTGCAGTGTGCCTGCAGAGAGACTCCGCCCACAGACTCTTCTGATTGGTTGTGATGTTTAATTGATTTGGTTGTGAGTGCAGTGCGCCTGCAGAGAGACTCCGCCCACACACTCTTCTGATTGGTTGTGATGTTTGATTGATTTGGTTGTGAGTGCAGTGCGCCTGCAGAGAGACTCCGCCCACACACTCTTCTGATTGGCTGTGATTTTTGATTGATTTGGTTGTGAGTGCAGTGCGCCTGCAGAGAGACTCCGCCCACACACTCTTCTGATTGGCTGTGAATTTTGATTGATTTGGTTGTGAGTGCAGTGCGCCTGCAGAGAGACTCCGCCCACACACTCTTCTGATTGGCTGTGATTTTTGATTGATGTTGTCGCGTCTCAGTCATGTCACTGGGGCCGGTTGCATAAATATATCCATTATGTTAAGACAGTGTCTTTAGATCAAGTATGACCCACTAGAAGTTAGTTAAGGAGCATTTAGACTTGCTTTTCAGTATCAAATTAGGCCAATCTACATTTTTATGTAACCGATTTAAAAGTTATTAACAGTCTTAAAGAAAAAAATGATGTCTAACTTGTAAAGCTTTGTGCAACTGTGAATAAATCACAAAAGTCAAGTTCAAGGACCTTTTCAAGGACTTTCCAGGTCCAATACCCTCAAGGTCAAGGACTTAATGTGGGAACACTTTTCAAGTGAGAGCATCGTGTTTCCTTGTAAGATACATTGTTACAGTTTTCATGTGTCAAACACAACTATACAAAAAAGCTTTTTTTTTGCATTTATTTTTGGCCATATGACAGAGATCTGATATTCTATTTGTCATATTTCTGTTTTTCATAAAACTGGAAAATATTCGGTACATCCTATACTGTATTCTACAATTATCTGATATTAACTTTTGCATGAAATGTTGAGGTACCATCGTAGTAGTTTTGTGCGCGTGTGAACGTCACGGCAACGTACAACACAAAGTACCTCATGCGGGAAACACTTAAAGGTGAACTAAGTAACTTTTTTACCTTAACTGATCAACTTCGGAGTCACTGGAATGGTTATATTACTTATTTTGGGTTGAATGGTGGTGGTTTCGCACCCCCCTGGTGCCCGTGAGCGGAAAAACAGCGTTTGCAACTTTGGGCCGGCGGCCCGCCGGCCTCTTCGTCTGGAAGTATCGTGTGATCCCAAGTCTCGCGAGGTAAAGAACTGCTTTACTGCAAAAATAAATCTGCTATAATGCTGTCATTATTGCGCTCCCTCACGCTGTTGGAACCCGAATGAAGACGACGTTGCAAAGAGTTTCCCATCTGCCTTGATGTCGTTGATCTACTAAGCCTCTAGTGTCTGAGAATAGCCAGCGAGTTTTTAACAGTTGTTGTCAAATATCTATTCCGAAGCTGCGGGGGGAGCTCTAGAGAGAAACCTCCGAGCAAAACGCGAGGATACAACAAAGAAATCCCGATCTTACTGAGTGCTGCTTTAACGTAACGTAAATGCGTGTAACTAGCGTAAATCAAGCCAGCTAGTGTGCATAGGCCACGAAGTGTTGGAGAAATAACACATTAGCGGACCGGAGGGAATAATATGGAATTTTTTTCAGAAAACTTCTGTCCGGAAAATACGGTAAGTGACGCTGAGTGATTCTCACCACAGGCAGGCCGTGACAGTCCCAGCCGAAGCGCCGGTCCACGTGGAAGCCGTTCTGATGGGCAAACCGGGTCACGATGTCCTTGATGGTTCCGGCTAGGATGTGGCCGTAATGAGGCAGACCCGTGGCGAAGGGCGGCCCGTCATAGAAGGTGAACCTGAAAAACAAATCAACGACACATAAACCTACATGTATAAAAGACATGTGGGAGAAGGGAACATTAGGCAACTGATGATGTCACACCCAGCGTCGGGAGTAACTCATTACAAGTAACCGGAGTTACGTAATCAGATTACTTTTTCAATCTAACAAAATATCGGAGTTACTTTTTCGAAGTTGTTTTCCCATTTATTGACTGACAGCTCCTCATGTTGAGATGAATCGAAGTGCACAGGCGCACGTGTGTGTGTGTGTGTGTGTGTGTGTGTGTGTGTGTGTGTGTGTGTGTGTGTGTGTGTGTGTGTGTGGCGCCAGACTGGACAAAAGTGAGGTGACGACAGATGATGGACCCTTCACTCTCTTCCACTGGTGAAAACTGAAGCCGCCAAAGTCCTAATATGACGCTGACATCTTGCGCAGATTTGGGACCAGAGTTTATCTGGTTATAACAGGGAACATTCTGGGAACGTTCTCTTTAGGTTATAAAATAAAACCCAAAGATAACCTGCAGGGAACATTCCCAGAAAACATCTTTGTTTCACCGGTTGTTGTAAACACGTGCAAAACGACTAGAATTTGGCTTAAATAACCTCTGATGGTTCTCTGTAGGTTATAAAAATAAACCTCCAGAATATTATATTTTATTATTGCTACATTGTTCAGTATTATATTGAGAGCACTTCTTGTTAAACCGTTTACTTGTGTGATGAAGAAAATACTTAGTTACCGTAGGCTACAGTATGTCTACCAGTTGTGAAGTTGTGTGACAGTTTTATCATTTCAAGTTGCACACACAAAGAGTGTATGTATATTTTTTATTATTATTTATTCATTTTTATGAATTTTAAAAATATATATTTGTGTGTGCTGTAAAGTGGTTAGAAAAAATTAAATAGATATCGGCAGGTCAAACTAAATGAAAATTGTAATCAGTGCATCTCTAATAACTAATAACCGGTACTTTTTTTAAGTAACATGCCCAACACTGCCCAGGACTCACCGGGGCCGGTTCTTGGACTGCTTCAGACACTCCTGGAAACAGTCCTTCTGCTCCCAGAACTGCAGGATTCGCTCCTCCTCCGTCGGGAAGTGAATGGATTCTGGCACGGCTTCCACCATTCTGACTAGACAACACAACAAACACACTCCATCAGTCACACACACGCTTGGAAAGCCCATTCATTTTAAAGTCCCCCTGTGGTGTAAATCCAGCTTTTAATGTAGTTTATGTGTCTATATGGTGTTATTAATCTGCTTTAACACACACCATGTGTAAGTTCATAAGTCGACAGCATTGCTGAGTATTTTCTGCTTAAAACTGCAGTGAACCAAAGACAGTCTCAAACACACAAATCGCTGGTGTTTCTGACATCACACACTACCTTGTAACCAATCAGATCAACGTGTGATCGTCAACCAGTGGATCTCTGAGTGAGTGAGTGAGTGGAGGCGGGGCTCATTTGCATATTAATAGAACCGTGCATACTAAATGAGGCAAGGGTGTCGAGTTACATTCAAGATATTATAAGGCATGCAGACAGTTTTTTAAGGAAAAAATAAACTGAATTTTTTATAAATTATATATTTGATAAAACTGAATTTTTTATAAACATATAAATTAAATATGTAATTTTGGTGATCAAAGATAAGTTTTTGACTACAGGGGGACTCTTAGCTCTCTAAAAGTGAGTTTAGATTAAACTACTTTATTCCAGCATATCAATTAAAGTCACCATAAAATTAAAATTTATTTTTTAATGGAATATTCAACCATCCAACCAATACCCCACGGGCAAAATCAAGCCCAGCCTACATCTGTTCTTGTTCCAGAAGCGTTTAAATCGGATATATATGACACAATAAGGAAAGTAAAGACTAGCGCAAGCTCCGTCTCATGCCGACTTTATGATTACATTATTATTAACAGTGAACAACTTCAGTTTCCTCACACAAAGCATCAAATGACTTCAGAACTGAATTATAATAATTATAATATATAGTTCACAAGTCATATGAACGACTGTTAAGATGCTTTCATGGTACATTTACATCATCCGTCCTCATTCACTGTGGTTTTATCAAAAAGAAAAAGAAAGTCATATGGGTTTGGGACAGGCTACGTAAATAATAACGGAAATGTGGGTGAAATTATCTTCATAATAAAAAAAGTTTTGGAGTTGTTGTAGGTAGTGTTTTATTCATGAGTGTGTGTGTGTTTTTATTAAAGCTGCAGTCCGTAACTTTTTGCACTCTAGCGGTTAATAAACGAAACTGCATGCGTCTTGCGGAAGAATATTGTAGCCGGATCTACTTCTCTCTGTTTATGTCTATGACCAGTCACGCAGGTACTGGGCTAATGTTACTCCGCATTGCTCTAAAATAGTCCCACTATATACACTTATTATAGGTATTGATTAAGGATAAGACAAAAACACGGGTTGGAAAATGGTTTCATGATGTACTCGCTTATTATATAGATTTTGAACATAAAAAAAGTTACGGACTGCAGCTTTTAAATAAAGACTTTCAACAGCTACAATATTTGCATCTATTGATTTAATTTGGTTTTCAATTTAACTTTTCTGACCTGCTATCTGTATAACAACAATAAAACACAGATATTAATGTAAACGGATAGGTTCATAAACATTTTGAATCACTAAACCAACAACATTACATCATGACTGCACTGCTAGAGGAACAGACTATTTATAAGGACGAAATGCTCAAACTGTCACAAACATACACATATTTATAAGTGTTTGTTATTAAATGATACAACGCACTTTAAGGACATTATGATGAAGTTATTTTGAAGTGTAAATAAATACAGCTCCATCACACAATCTGTCATCATCACACACGCGCACGAGCGCGCGCTCGTCTCTAAAATCACTGTTCGCCGCTGTTATGATCACATTTCTCTATATGAGATCCATACACACAGCGCAGTGAGTTTGTGTGTGCAGTGAGTGTGTGTATAAGTTCTGAATGAAGAAGAAGTGCCAGTTGAGAGACTCACATGCGGACCCTCACCGGGTGAACAGAGAAAGCGGAAATGATGCAACTGAGTGAAAGCGTGGCTCCGGACATCATACAAGAGTCTCTTTTCATAATAAAGGTGTATGAGAATCATCCTATAGATTAGTGATCTCCACTGATATAGTCAGATTTATTTAATGATTCGTCAGATTTAAGATTATTAAGAATTGTGTGTGTGTGTGTGTGTGTGTGTGTGTGTGTGTGTGTGTGTGTGTGTGTGTGTGTGTGTGTGTGTGTGTGTGTGTGTGTGTGTGTGTGTGTGTGTGTGTGTGTGTGTGTGTGTGTGTGTGTGTGTGTGTGTGTGTGTGTGTGTGTGTGTGTGTGTCATGGACTGTAGTTGTGTTGTGTGTGTGTGTGTGTGTGTTCAGGCTCATGGACTGTAGTTGTGTTGTGTGTGTGTGTTCAGGCTCATGGACTGTAGTTGTGTTGTGTGTGTGTGTGTGTTCAGGCTCATGGACTGTAGTTGTGTTGTGTGTGTGTTCAGGCTCATGGTCTGTAGTTGTGTTGTGTATGTGTGTGTTCAGGCTCATGGACTGTAGTTGTGTTGTGTGTGTGTGTTCAGGCTCATGGACTGTAGTTGTGTTGTGTGTGTGTGTGTTCAGGCTCATGGACTGTAGGTGTGTTGTGTGTGTGTGTGTGTGTCAGGCTCATGGACTGTAGTTGTGTTGTGTGTGTGTGTTCAGGCTCATGGTCTGTAGTTGTGTTAGTGAAAGCGTGGCTCCGGACATCATACAAGAGTCTCTTTTCATAATAAAGGTGTATGAGAATCATCCTATAGATTAGTGATCTCCACTGATATAGTCAGATTTATTTAATGATTCGTCAGATTTAAGATTATTAAGAATTGTGTGTGTGTGTGTGTGTGTGTGTGTGTGTGTGTGTGTGTGTGTGTGTGTGTGTGTGTGGTGTGTGTGTGTGTGTGTGTGTGTGTGTGTGTGTGTTGTGTGTGTGTGTGTGTGTGTGTGTGTTTGTTTTTCTTGTCCATCATTTTCGTCAAATACACTGGGAATCCAAGCTGTGTTTTAAAGAGAACACTATTTGATGTGCTGTTTTTTGAAAACTAGATTTAAAAATGTGTAATTAAAATAATTTAAGATTAAGTAAAGATATTAAAATATCTCTTTGACTTAGATTGAAATAATCAAAATCAGATGAAATAGAAATCAAAATGTATCTGGCAAATGTGACGTCTAAAAACTTGAATTCCAAAAAAAGGCTTCCATAAAAGCCTGATTTTCCAAAGCATTTTCTTTTGTGGCAAAAATACTGTATGCTGTGTAAAGTAAAATTGTTATTTAAGAAACTAATTCACTTGAGTTCATGTAGAAATATTGAGAAATAATATTACAAAGGAACACATTCAAAAAAAAAATCAAAATTGACAAAATGTATAATAAGCGAGTACATCATGAATCCTACTTCCAAACCATGTTTTGTCTTATCCTGGATCAATTAGCTACGCCATTAATAAGTGCCTGTGTCCGAAATCGCCCCCTGTACCCTTAAAGTTCCCCTAGTCAATAATTGTGTTAAAAACTCACATTTGATCACAAAAAAGTCATATTTAAATGTTTTTTCCTTGAAAAAAAATATTCATGCCTTAAATGTCTTGAATGTAACTCGACACCCTTGCCTCATGTAGTATACGCAGTTCTACGAATATGCAAATGAGCCCCGCCTCCACTCACTCACTCAGCTCAGAGATCCACTGGTTGACGATTGACTGGTTACAAGGTAGTTTGTGACGTCAGAAACACCAGCGATTTCAAACCGTGTTTTTGAGACTGTCTTTGGTTCATTGCAGTTTTAAGGAGAAAATACTCACCAATGGTGTCGACTTATGAAGCCGGGGGCCCACACGACCCGATCTCTGGATATGGAAACTGGCTTTAGGCACGTGAAACGTCACCTCGCTGGCGGGAAAGGAGCCTGAGATTGTGCGGGAGGTTGAGAGGTACCGACTAGAGATAGTCGGGATCACCTCCACGCACAGCTTGGGCTCTGGAACCACACTCCTTGAGAGAGGATGGACTCTTCACCACTCTGGAGTTGCCCATAGTGAGAGGCGGCGGGCTGGTGTGGGTTTTGCGTATAGCCCCCCAGCTCAGCCGCCATGTGTTGGAGTTCACCCCGGTGAACGAGAGGGTCGGTTCCCTGTGCCTTCGGGTCAGGGATAGGTATCTCACTGTCGTGTGTGCCTACGGGCCCGAACGGCAGTGCAGAGTACCCGGCCCTATTCGAGTCTCTGGGAGGGGTGCTGGAAAGTGCTCTGACTGGGGACTACGTCATTCTACTGGGGGACTTCAACGCTCACATGGGCAGTGACAGTGACACCTGGAGGGGCGTGATTGGGAGGAACGGCCCCCCTGATCTGAACCCGAGCGGTATTCTGTTATTGGACTTCTGTGCTAGTTACAGTTTGTCCATAACGAACACCATGTTCGACAATAAGGTTGTCCATCAGTGCACAAGGAACCAGGACACCCTAGCACGGAGGCCAATGATCGACTTTGTGGTTGTTTCATCCGACCTCCGGCCGTATGTCTTGGGACACTCGGGTGAAGAGAGCGGCGGAGCTGTCAACTGATCACCTCCTGGTGGTGAGTTGGATCCGATAGCAGGGGAGGAAGCTGGACAGACTCGGCAGACCCAAACGTTCTGTGAGGGTCTGTTGGGAACGTTTGGCCGAGTCCCCTGTCAGAGAGATCTTCAACTCCCTCCTCAGTGCCTGTCCCAAACCCCGAACCCGATGGTGGACACCGGAAGTAAGGGATGCCATCAACCTGAAGAAGGAGTCCTATCGGGCCTGGCTGGCTTGTGGGACACCTGAGGCAGATGATGGGTACCGGCAGGCCAAGCGGACTGCATCCTGGGTGGTTGTGGAGACAAAAAATCAGGCTGGGAGGAGT
>JARPMJ010006921.1:25000-40000 GCA_033366665.1 Phoxinus dragarum
TTTAATAGGCAGCCAATGCAGTGTTGACAGAACGGGGCTAATATGGTCATACTTCCTGGTTCTAGTAAGAACTCGAGCTGCTGCGTTTTGGACCAGCTGTAGTTTGTTTATTAAGCGTGCAGGGCAACCACCCAGTAGAGCATTACAATAATCTAGCCTTGAGGTCATAAACGCATGAACTAATTGTTCTGCATTATTCATTGAGAGCATATGACGTAATTTAGATATATTTTTAAGATGGAAGAAAGCGGTTTTACAGATACTAGACACATGACTTTCAAATGAAAGATGTGCCATAGCCAGCCCAGATGAGGTCTGGATATGCATGCTATTGCCAGCCAAACTCAGGCTGAGTTCATCACTGTCCTTCCAAATGCATATCCTTGAATGAACATGAATTTCTAGCGTATTTACGTGAACTTCTCATGTAATATCTTCAGAACTTAAAATGGACTGAATAAAGCTCTCTACAAACTTGAATGACATATGCGCATGAATCACAGTCACACGCACACGCTCAGAGCAATATAAGTTACTGCATACTACATTATTAACAAGCAGTAATACAAGCAATCATGATAGTCAAGTCACCTTATTATAGCGCTTTTTACAATATAGATTGTTTTCAAAGCATCTTTACAAAGATAACAGGAAAATAATGCAACAGTTTGTTCTTCTGTACAGCAGATCTAGAAGAAAACAGCATCACAGTTCAGTGATGGTTCATTTTTGTTTAAAAAAGTTATTAATTTTAGTTAATTTATCTATACAGCCGCTCTGGAGAAAACCTTGATGTCCTCGTCCAGCTCAGTTCAGTTCTTATATAATGCTGTCAATGCAGGAGATCAATAATATTGTTCATATTAGTCTCACTTTTTAGCTGTATCTTTTAACTATTAAAGGATTTTGAAGGACAAACATGAACTTTAACTATTGGCTTTACATCATCAAGTCAGCCATCACTTTGCTTTGGCACGAGGCCCGACGGCTCTGTGTATAATAAATATTGCAATATTTCATAAAAATATGAGATGTAAATTGGTTCCCTCAACAAAAGCTCAATAGGACTTTTCCATAGGATTTTTGCAACAAAAAAATTATAATAATCTGTGATCAACAAATGTATGTGATACTTACACGTTTTGTCCATCAAGCTCATTTTCACAAATGACCACAACTTTTATGAATTTTGTCAAATAAAACAAATGACAAAAATATTGTAAATATGCAGAGTAGAGAGAAAAAAAAAACTTAATGTGGCAATGCCAAAAAGTTTTACATTTAAAATGTCTGTATAAACTGCAGTAAGTTTAATGTTAAAGTCTTTCATTATTGTGTAACTGTAATGCTAATAGAGTGATTTTGATAGTTAAAGTGTGCGGTGTTGGTTAAAGTGTGTGAAGGGTCTGATCGTGTCGCTCCGCCCTGAGATCAGACAGACAGGAAGTGCATTGAGACAGACACAGAACAGGCCAGAGTTTCACACACACACTTTCAAGAAATAAACTCATGAAACATCAGCTGAGCTCATCTCTGTGAACACACACAAGAGACTCCGCGGATCAGATCAGATGAGATGAGCTTCTACTCTTCTAAACTAGTTTAACCACCAGCTCTGCACACGAGGAGAAACGTGGTGAGCGTGTCTTATTAAGTGTGTTTGTTACTTTACTCGTAAAAGCGCCTCGTTTGATGTTGCGTTCGGCGGATGTTATCTGATGACGTGTTGTTTCTGACTGTAAGTTTAGTTAAACTCATAATGACTGATGAGAGTAATGAACATCTGGTCATCCTGTGAGTGTGTGTGTGACTGTTGCAGGACACACACACAAACATTTACTGTACTTTACCATAGTACTTCCCCAGCAGCCCCAACAGCATGACTTTATACTGGAATAATAACCAGTGGTCAATTATACCTGGACTTTTTTGTTACGACTGATTTACTTCCTAAAATGTAAAGGCAGCTAAATATAAAAATTTCCTTTATATATATATATATATATATATACACTCTAAAAAATTCTGGGTTGTTTTAACCCAATTTTGGGTAAAATATGGACAAACCCAGCCGTTGGGTTACATTTTTACATTACATTTTTTAACCCAAAGTTTGGCATTGTCCATATTTTACCTAAAAATTGAGTTGAAACAACCCAGAATGTTTTAGAGTGTATATATATATATATGCGCAATAACCCTAAACCAAACCTAATCCAGTAAAACTTTAGTTTACAGTGTTCTTGTTACACATGTTACTATAGTAATAACAGTAAATTATGCATAATTACATGCAACTAACCCTCAACCAAACCCTAATCCTATAGTAGTACATGTGGTTATTAATATTACTCGGTATTTAAATATATAGTGACACCTTAAAATAAAGTGTAACCCCCTATAGTGAGTACATGTTGATTATTATTACTCAGTGCTTAAAGTATAATTACTCTGTAACAACGACACCTTAAAATAAAGTGTAACCAAAATGCGGCCCCACTTTTATATTAAGTGTCTTTTACTATTTGTACTAACATCTAAATAAATCATTTGATACAATGCACTTATTGTGTACTTATTACTTATTGTACTTACTGTTTAAACATTGTAATGTGTCAATGTGTCAACACAAGTACAGTATACCAAACAATTATTATCTTAATGTAAGTACATATTAAAAACACCAGACTGAATGATTTAACATTTTTGAAAGCGTAATGCAAGGTCAATAATGTCAAATTTAATTTAGGGCTGTGAAATTATTAATCGAGATAATTAATCGCATTCAAAATAAAAGTTTGTGATTACATAATATATGTGTATTGTGCATAATTATTTTGTATATATAAATACACACACATGCATGTATATATTTAAGAGAAATGTGTTATTTATATATAAAATATTTATATTTATGTAAAACATTAAATAATATATATAAAATAAAAAAAAATTATATAAATAAAAATATACAGTATATACATGGAAATATTTCTTAAATATATACATGCATATGTGTGTTTTTGTATACAAAATAATTATACACAACACACACACATATATTATGTAAACACAAACTTTGTTTCACAGCTTTTATTAAACATTCTCAGTTTCACAGTTTATAGACGCATATGTTTGACTGCAGAGAGCCAATCACGGTGGAGTTCTCCAGAGAGGCGTGTCATAATAACATGTGTTTCCTGCAGGCGATGGAGCAGGAGAGTGTGGTTCAGTACGAGCCGGTGGCGGAGATCGGCGGAGGCGCTTACGGGACGGTTTACAAGGCTCGCGACAGAGACAGCGGGCAGTTCGTGGCTCTGAAGAGTGTGAGGGTGCAGACCAATCAGGACGGCCTTCCACTGTCCACGGTCCGAGAGGTGGCGCTGCTCAAGAGACTGGAGCAGTTCGACCACCCCAACATCGTCAGGTACCGAAACAATCAGATGTAGGGGGCGTGTCCACCCATGATGATGGTGGAGGAGAAAGCCAATCAGCTGTAGGGGGCGTGTCCACCCATGATGATGATGGTGGAGGAGAAAGCCAATCAGCTGTAGGGGGCGTGTCCACTCATGATGATGGTGGAGGAGAAAGCCAATCAGCTGTAGGGGGCGTTGTCCACCCATGATGATGATGGTGGAGGAGAAAGCCAATCAGCTGTAGGGGGCGTGTCCACCCATGATGATGATGGTGGAGGAGAAAGCCAATCAGCTGTAGGGGGCGTGTCCACCCATGATGATGATGGTGGAGGAGAAAGCCAATCAGCTGTAGGGGGCGTGTCCACCCATGATGATGGTGGAGGTGGAGATAGCCAATCAGCTGTAGGGGGCGTGTCCACCCATGATGATGGTGGAGGTGGAGATAGCCAATCAGCAGTAGGGGGCGTGTCCACTCATGATGATGGTGGAGGAGGAGATAGCCAATCAGCAGTAGGGGGCGTGTCCACTCATGATGATGGTGGAGGAGGAGATAGCCAATCAGCAGTAGGGGGGCGTGTCCACTCATGATGATGGTGGAGGAGGAGATAGCCAATCAGCAGTAGGGGCGTGTCCACTCATGATGATGGTGGAGGGAGGAGATAGCCAATCAGCAGTAGGGGGGCGTGTCCACTCATGATGATGGTGGAGGAGGAGATAGCCAATCAGCAGTAGGGGCGTGTCCACTCATGATGATGGTGGAGGAGGAGATAGCCAATCAGCAGTAGGGGGGCGTGTCACTCATGATGATGGTGGAGGAGGAGATAGCCAATCAGCAGTAGGGGGCGTGTCCACTCATGATGATGGTGGAGGAGGAGATAGCCAATCAGCAGTAGGGGGCGTGTCCACTCATGATGATGGTGGAGGAGGAGATAGCCAATCAGCAGTAGGGGGCGTGTCCACTCATGATGATGGTGGAGGAGGAGATAGCCAATCAGCAGTAGGGGCGTGTCCACTCATGATGATGGTGGAGGAGGAGATAGCCAATCAGCAGTAGGGGGGCGTGTCCACTCATGATGATGGTGGAGGAGATAGCCAATAAGCAGTAGGGGGCGTGTCCACTCATGATGATGGTGGAGGAGGAGATAGCCAATCAGCAGTAGGGGCGTGTCCACTCATGATGGGGGAGGAGAGAGAGCCAATCAGATGTAGGAGGCGTGTCCACTCATGATGGGGAAGGAGAGAGACCCAATCAGATGTAGGGGGCGTGTCCACTCATGATGGGGGAGGAGATAGAGCCAATCAGCTGTAGGAGGCGTGTCCACTCATGTTAGGGAAGGAGGAGATAGCCAATCAGCTGTAGGGGGCGTGTCCACTCATGATGGGGGAGAAGAGGGAGCCAATCTGATGTAGGGGGCTTGTCCACCCATGATGGGGGGGAAGAGAGCCAATCTGATGTTGGGGGCGTGTCCACCCATGATGGGGTAGGAGAGAGAGCCAATCTGATGTAGGGGGCGTGTCCACCCATGATGGGGGAGGAGAGAGAGCCAATCTGATGTAGGGGGCGTGTCCACCCATGATGGGGGAGGAGAGAGAGCCATTCTGATGTAGGGGGCGTGTCCACCCATGATGGGGGAGGAGAGAAAGCCAATCTGATGTAGGGGGCGTGTCCACCCATGATGGGGGAGGAGAGAGAGCCAATCAGCTTGTAGGGGGCGTGTCCACCCATGATGGGGGAGGAGAGAAAGCCAATCTGATGTTGGGGGCGTGTCCACTCATGATGGGGGAGGAGAGAATAGGCTTGTTCGACTTGATCCGGCGCTGCACAAACCGATCGGTTTATGACATCAAAGTACCGTGAGAGCAATTAGAGAGCAGACGGCTCCTTATGCTTTTGAATCCCTCTCACGGTACTTTGATGCGATACAACGATCGGTCTGTGCAGCGCCGGTTCAAGTCGAACAAGCCTAGAGTCAATCAGCAGTAGGGGGCGTGTCCACTCATGATGAGGGAGGAGAGAGAGAGAGAGAGCCAATCAGTAGTAGGGGGCGTGTCCACCCATGATGGGGGAGGAGAGAAAGCCAATCTGATGTAGGGGGCGTGTCCACCCATGATGGGGGAGGAGAGAGAGCCAATCAGCTTGTAGGGGGCGTGTCCACCCATGATGGGGGAGGAGAGAAAGCCAATCTGATGTAGGGGGCGTGTCCACCCATGATGGGGGAGGAGAGAGAGCCAATCTGATGTGGGGAGCGTGCCCACTCATGATGGGGGAGTAGAGACAGCCAATCAGATGTAGGGGGCGTGTCCACTCATGATGGGGGAGGTGAGAATAGGCTTGTTCGACTTGATCCGGCGCTGCACAAACGATCGGTTTATGACATCAAAGTACCGTGAGAGCAATTAGAGAGCAGACGGCTCCTTATGCTTTTGAATCCCTCTCACGGTACTTTGATGCGATACAACGATCGGTCTGTGCAGCGCCGGTTCAAGTCGAACAAGCCTAGAGTCAATCAGCAGTAGGGGGCGTGTCCACTCATGATGAGGGAGGAGAGAGAGAGCCAATCAGTAGTAGGGGGCGTGTCCACTCATGATGAGGGAGGAGAGAGAGAGAGAGCCAATCAGTAGTAGGGGGCGTGTCCACTCATGATGAGGGAGGAGAGAGAGAGAGCCAATCAACAGTAGGGGGCGTGTCCACTCATGATGAGGAAGGAGAGAGAGAGAGAGCCAATCAGTAGTAGGGGGCGTGTCCACTCATGATGAGGGAGGAGAGAGAGAGAGCCAATCAGTAGTAGGGGGCGTGTCCACTCATGATAAGGGGGGGGGGGGGGAGAGCCAATCAGCAGTAAGGGGCGTGTCAACTCATGACGAGGGAGGAGAGAGAGAGAGCCAATCAGCAGCAGGGGGCGTGTCCACTCATGATGAGGGAGGAGAGAGAGAGAGACAATCAGCAGTAGGGGGCGTGTCCACTGGGGGCATGTAGGGGGTGTGTGATCTGTGGTTGTGTGTGTGTGTAATCGGTCTTTCTGTGTGTGTGTGTGTGTGTGTGTGTGTGTGTGTGTGTGTGTTCAGGCGTGTTCAGGCTCATGGACTGTAGTTGTGCTGTGTGTTCGATCTGAAGTTGTGTGTGTGTGTGTTTGTGTGTCTGTGTGTGTGTGTGTGTTCAGGCTCATGGAGGTGTGTGATCTATAGTCATGTTGTGTGTGTGATTTGTAGTTGTGTGTGTGTGTGTGTTTGTGTGTGTGTGTGTGTGTGGTGTATGTGTGTGTGTGTGTGTTCAGGCTCATGGAGGTGTGTGATCTGTAGTTGTGTGTGTGTGTGTGTGTGTGTGTGTGTGTGTTGTGTGTGTTCAGGCTCATGGAGGTGTGTGATCTGTTGTTGTGTTTTGTGTGTGTGTGTGTGTTCAGGCTCATGGACTGTGTGTGTGTGTGTGTGTGTGTGTGTGATCTGTAGTTGTGTTGTGTGTGTGTGTGTGTTCAGGCTCATGGAGGTGTGTGATCTGTAGTTGTGTTTTGTGTGTGTGTGTGTGTGTGTGTGTTGTGTGTGTTCAGGCTCATGGAGGTGTGTGATCTGTAGTTGTGTTTTGTGTGTGTGTGTGTGTGTTTGTGTGTGTTGTGTGTGTTCAGGCTCATGGATGTGTGTGATCTGTGGTTTTGTTATGTGTGATCTGTAGTTGTGTGTGTGTGTGTGTGTGTGTGTGTGTGCTTGTGTGTTTGTATTTGTTTGTGTGTGTGTGTGTGTTCAGGCTCATGGACTGTAGTTGTGTTGTGTGTGTTCAGGCTCATGGACTGTAGTTGTGTTGTGTGTGTGTGTGTGTGTGTGTGTGTGTGTGTTCAGGCTCATGGACTGTAGTTGTGGTGTGTGTGTGTGTGTGTGTTCAGGCTCATGGACTGTAGTTGCGTTGTGTGTGTGTTCAGGCTCATGGACTGTAGTTGTGTTGTGTGTGTGTGTGTGTGTGTGTGTGTGTGTGTGTGTGTTCAGGCTCATGGACTGTAGTTGTGTTGTGTGTGTGTGTATTCAGGCTCATGGACTGTAGTTGTGTTGTGTGTGTGTGTGTGTGTTCAGGCTCATGGACTGTAGTTGTGTTGTGTGTGTGTGTGTGTGTGTGTGTGTTCAGGCTCATGGACTGTAATTTTGTTGTGTGTGTGTGTGTGTTCAGGCTCATGGACTGTAGTTGTGTTGTGTGTGTGTGTGTGTTCAGGCTCATGGACTGTAGTTGTGTTGTGTGTGTGTGTGTGTGTTCAGGCTCATGGACTGTAGTTGTGTTGTGTGTGTGTGTGTTTTCAGGCTCATGGACTGTAGTTGTGTTGTGTGTGTGTTCAGGCTCATGGACTGTAGTTGTGTTGTGTGTGTGTGTGTGTGTGTGTGTGTTCAGGCTCATGGACTGTAGTTGTGTTGTGTGTGTGTGTGTGTGTGTGTGTGTTCAGGCTCATGGACTGTAGTTGTGTTGTGTGTGTGTGTGTGTTCAGGCTCATAGACTGTAGTTGTGTTGTGTGTGTGTGTGTGTGTGTGTGTTCAGGCTCATGGTCTATAGTTGTGTTGTGTATGTGTGTGTTCAGGCTCATGGACTGTAGTTGTGTTGTGTGTGTGTGTGTGTTCAGGCTCATGGACTGTAGTTGTGTTGTGTGTGTGTGTGTGTGTGTGTGTTCAGGCTCATGGACTGTAGTTGTGTTGTGTGTGTGTGTGTGTTCAGGCTCATGGACTGTAGTTGTGTTGTGTGTGTGTGTGTTCAGGCTCATAGACTGTAGTTGTGTTGTGTATGTGTGTGTTCAGGCTCATGGACTGTAGTTGTGTTGTGTGTGTGTGTGTGTGTGTTCAGGCTCATGGTCTATAGTTGTGTTGTGTATGTGTGTGTTCAGGCTCATGGACTGTAGTTGTGTTGTGTGTGTGTGTGTGTGTGTGTGTGTGTTCAGGCTCATGGACTGTAGTTGTGTTGTGTGTGTGTGTGTGTTCAGGCTCATGGACTGTAGTTGTGTTGTGTGTATGTGTGTGTTCAGGCTCATGGACTGTAGTTGTGTTGTGTGTGTGTTCAGGCTCATGGTCTGTAGTTGTGTTATGTATGTGTGTGTTCAGGCTCATGGACTGTAGTTGTGTTGTGTGTGTGTGTGTGTGTGTGTGTGTGTTCAGGCTCATGGACTGTAGTTGTGTTGTGTGTGTGTGTTCAGGCTCATGAACTGTAGTTGTGTTGTGTGTGTGTGTGTGTGTGTGTGTGTGTGTGTGTGTTCAGGCTCATGGACTGTAGTTGTGTTGTGTGTGTGTTCAGGCTCATGAACTGTAGTTGTGTTGTGTGTGTGTGTGTGTGTGTGTGTGTGTGTGTGTTCAGGCTCATGGACTGTAGTTGTGTTGTGTGTGTGTGTGTGTGTGTGTGTGTTCAGGCTCATGGACTGTAGTTGTGTTGTGTGTGTGTGTGTGTGTTCAGGCTCATGGTCTGTAGTTGTGTTGTGTGTGTGTGTGTTCAGGCTCATGGACTCTAGTTGTGTGTGTGTGTGTGTGTGTGTGTTCAGGCTCATGGACGTGTGCGCCACACTGAGAACGGACCAGGAGACTAAAGTGACTCTGGTGTTTGAACATGTGGATCAGGACCTCAGGACGTACCTGGAGAAAGTGCCGGCGCCAGGACTGCCTATCCAGCAGATCAGAGTAAGCCTCGCTCGAGTTACAGACGTGTGTCATCAAGTCATGCGTATCCAGATGTAGATCAAGTGCAAATGTTTGTTTGTGGTTCACGGATTTAATCAGTAGATGTACAGTGAAGGAAGTTTGAGTTCTCAGACTGAAGTTAGACGTCAATCCAAGCTTTTCTGTCAAACCCTGCGGCGTAAAATATGATGATCTAACCGTTCATTTTTTTTAAAAACATTATTTAATTCAACAGTAGCATGAAAGCACTGCGCTAGTTTGAAGGAGTGCACTACCATTCAAAGGTTCGGTGTTAGTAAGATAATTAATTTTTATTCTAAATATTTTTTATTTGGCAAGGATGCATTAAATTGATTAAAAGCCACAATAAAGACATTTATACATTTGCCGTATTTTCCGGACTATTTTTTCATAGTTTGGCTGGTCCTGCGACTTATAGTCAGGTGCGACTTATATATCAAAATTAATTCATACTGACTGAGATGAACCAAGAGAAACACTACCGTCTACAGCCGCGAGAGGGCGCTCTAGTTAGCGGAGTTGTTCAGAAGCGACACCGAGGAAGAACTCAATGGATTCAGTGGATTCAGTGTTGAGGAATGAGATCGGGAGCTTGGTGAACTTGCTGACCGGTAACTTGTTGGACTCGCTGGCTAATATTAGTTTAGCCTATTCAGCCTCTCAGGTATATGCTCTTTATGCTGTTGTGGAGCTGAATAACTGTTAATGTGTTACGCTAACACACCGGACACTATTCAGCTGTTGTTCTGTGTGCTGTTGTGTAGTTCAATAACTTGCCTTTTCAGATTAAATGTCTGTTCTTGGTCTTGGATTATGTGAAATAAATTTCTAAATAAGTAAGTGCGACTTATATATGTTTTCTTTCCTCTTCATGACACATTTTTTGACTGATGCGACTTATACTGCGACTTAAAATACGGTATTCATTTAGCAGACGCTTTTATCCAAAGTGACTTACAAATGAGAACAATAGAAGCAATTAAACTAGCAGTAGGACAACAGTACAGTATGTAAGTGCTATGACCCTTCACAGTTCAATCTAATGTAGTACTTTATTTATTTATTTTAATTTTTTAGATAGAATAGAGGAGAAAGTGTGAGTATTACTGGATCAAGTGCTGCCGAAAAAGATACGTCTTCAGCAGTTTCTACTAGGGATGGCCCGATACCGATACCAGTATCGGGTATCGGCCCGATACTGAGCTCATGTACTCGTACTCGTACTCGTAAAAGCGCCCCGATACCAACAACCGATACCAGGCAGCGTGTGTACAGTGTTTGTGTCCAGACAGAGAAGCACTGACAACAGAAAGTATAATGGGGATAAAAAAGAAGGCTGTCTATGAAGTAAATGTATCATATTAGTGAAAATATAGTAACGCCTATATAGCTGTGGTGCGCGAGCTGATAAGAGAAAAACGCGCAGTGGATTGAGCGCGCCGCGGCACCGAAGCGCGAGCTGGTCGAGCGCATCAGACGTCAGTGGAAAGTTTGTAGTTCAGTCGGATGTCAATGGCAAAGAAAGTAAAACGAGGCATGTAGCTTATTATTAACATTAACTGACCAGAGAGAGAGAGAGAGAGAGAGAGAGAGAGAGAGAGAGCGCACTTCTGTTGAATGCTCTGGATTGCTGATCGTTCACTCGGCACGTATATTTGGATTAAAACTAAATCGTATATGTAAGTAAAACATGAACTGTTACCTTATTTATGTTTAACAACATTATTACAGGATATTTGCAGGTCAAGAAGTTACATGAACTTCAAACATCCAAAGCGCGCGTCCCGAAAACCATCGCCTCAGACAGCGCGCGAACACTGAGTGGAATTCTTTCACTATTGCGCTTGTACGGATGAATTCACACAAAACTATGTAAAAACGCCCGTCTTGGCGAGTATCCTAGTAAACAAAGTATATTATATGTCAAGTGAACGTAGACAGTATAATTCAAACGGGTCCGTGCGTTCGGTCCTTAAAGGGGCAGCAGTTGAATTAATCTGCTGCTGTGTTTTAATGTTAACCAGACAAAGGATTATCTCTTGACTAAATAGGCTACCTTTTTTTGTAACTTCACAAAAAGATCCATCTATATTTAATTTATACAGTAATGAATATGCAGTGCATTAAATATATTTGATGAACAAATTAAGTTTACATTTAATAAACACATATGATTTGACATTCTTTTGGTTTCTCTACCAATACATTTAAAAATGACAAATGCATGAATTAAATTAATTGAAAATAAAAATACAGGTATCGGTTACGGTATCGGTATCGGCGAGTACCAAAAAATTAAAGTATCGGTATCGGACTCGGCCTGGAAAAAGTGGTATCGGGCCATCCCTAGTTTCTACAAAATGGCTACGGACTCAGCAGCTCTGGTTGAGTTAGGCAGATTATTCCACCAGCAGGGAACATAAGATAGCCTTGAGATCGAGATATAGAGAGCACCTGAAGATCTCCTACTCTCCTCAGAGAAGTAATGGCTAATAAAAAAGCTACCTTGAGGGAAGGTTCTTGGCCTCAGCCGACTCCATAGGTTCGAAGGGGGGCCTCGACCAACCCTTTGAGAACCACTGCCAGGTCCCATGTGGGAACTCTGGTACGAGCCACAGGTCTCATCCTCTGAGCCCCATGGAGGAATCGTATATGACCAGCCGATGTCTCCCCAGAGGCCCATCACCCAGAGGAGCATGGAAAGCCTCAATGGCAGCCACGTACACCTTGAGTGTGGACGGGGTATGACCAGCCGAGAAGCGATCTTGGAGGAGCTCCAGCACTGAAGCCAACCGGGCAGTTAACTGGGTCCACCTCAAGCTCTCTACACCAAGTGAAGACACATTCCACTTTAGGCCGTACAATCTCCTGATGGAAGGAGCTCTGGAACTGAGTATGGTCTCAACCACTCCAGCCAACAGGCCAGCCTCTAGTTCCCCAAAGTTCCCACAGGCCTGGTCGAGGGTGAATATTGAGTAGGTCCCCCCTCAGAGGGATCTGCAAAGGCTGGCCTGCCAGGAGTGCTATGAGGTCTGAAAACCATACTCAGGGCCGGCCAGTACGGGGCTACTAGAAGTAGGCTGATCTTGTCTAGACGGACCCTCTCCAGAACTCCCTGGAGCAGAGTGATCGGGGGAAAAGCGTACAGGCGTGGCTGAGGCCAATGGGGCTGGATGGGTGAGAGAAAACCACAGTGGACAGTGGGACGTCCCTCGAGACGTGAACAAATCCACTTCCACTGGGCCGAACCTCTCGCATAGCGGCTTCACCACCTCGGTGGGAGGTCTCCATTCCCCGGGCCTCAGCCCCTGCCTCAACAGGAGGTCTGCTCTCTGATTCTGGTCCCCTGGGACGTGCATTGCTCTGAGAGATAACAGTTTCCCAAGGGACCACAGGAGGATCTGATGCGCCAATCTGGATAGAGGGCACAATCTCAGAACCCCTTGATGAATCAAGTAAGAGACCACCAACACATTGTCTGTGTGGTGACCCCTGAGGTCTGGGAGGAAGCTTCTCAGAGCCCTGTCATCCATGACCACGCTTTCTTTCACATAGATAGGAAACGAAGGCACCTGCACGTAACCCTGGTCATGCGTGGTTTCCAACCACCACTGCAGGGCCCTCATGTGCAGCAGGCCGAAAGGAAGGATGTTGGACGCTGCTGCCATGAGCCCTAACACTCTCTCAAAATGTTTTACAGTGATGGCTTGGTCTAGCTTTATCCTGGTCACCGTGGCCAGGATGGACTCGATCCGTGCAGGAGACAATTGTGCCCGCATCGTGACCGAGTCCCGCACCACTGCCAGGAATGTTGTTCTCTGGCCTGGTGCCAACCATAGACAGTATATAAACTGGACACAGCGACCCCATAGGTTTCAACGGAGAAAAGTGAAGTCAATTAGAAGCATCACTTCCTGATGGCTGGGCGAACTGCGCAGACTCAAACTGAGCTTGATGACTGTAGATGTGACGTGTGTCTGACAGCTGTCAGTCTTCTAGTAGATGTGCCGAGAGAAATCTGGATCATTCCCTTCCGAATCTCGCAGAGACGGAGAGCGTGAGCATTAGCTGTCCATGAGCTAGCAGCGGGAGCAACTTTATCTCTCTCTATGGGCTTCTCTCTTGACTTTATCAGACTTTGTCTCCACGTTCCCCCGATTGCCCGTGAGCTTCTCCGCCGGTCTATGCGGTAATCTCTCGACTGTGTGACAGAGTCTCGTGGTTATGACGCAATCGTTAGCCTATTTTTACAAAAACTGCTTCTACGGGGCCATAACGTAAGATAAAAGGTAATGGAGCCTTTTATACATTTTAGTGTTTCTTTAGAAATAAACAATGGACAAATGGAGTCTTTAAACGCCTCAGATGTAAAGTTATTCGCTGTCAAAGTGACGCCAAAATGAATGGGAGTCAATGGAATGCTAACAGCAGGTGATGCTCTGCTAATCAATGGCGGCTTCCAGGGAAGCTTCGGTTTCCGGCAGATGGATTACCCCCTTGGTGCCAACACGCTCTTTTTCGTGTTCCGAGATCCGAGCCACTAGATTCCATATTGCAATGCAGACCTTTATTTGGGACAATTCTTATAGGACAAACAACACCAAATAGGACAGACAGGGAACGGGAACTCGAAAGGGAACTCAAGACTACAATGGAGGCGTTTCAGGAGTTCAGAAACACTGACACTGATATAGAGAATAACTGGAGCTTTTCATGATCAAACAGCAACATTACACAGCTAAAGTTACTTGACAATAATTACACTGTAACAAGAACACAGTAAAATAAAGTGTAACCGGATGTTATTTTCAGATGTGTGTGTGTGTGTGTTTGCAGGACTTGATGCAGCAGTTGCTGTGTGGTTTGGCGTTCTTGCACTCGAATCGGGTTCTCCATCGGGATCTGAAGCCGGAGAACATCCTGGTGACGAGCAGAGGACAGGTGAAACTGGCAGACTTCGGCCTGGCTCGCATCTACAGCTGTCACATGGTGCTCACACCGGTGGTAAGAGACGCGTGGCTCGTACACACACACACACACACACACACACACACACACACACACACACACACTCAAACACAGGCACATACACTCACACACTCACACACTCTCAAACACAGGCACACACACACACACACAAACACACACACACACACACACAAACACACACACACACACACACGTCTGATGTTGTTTCTCCGCTCAGGTTGTGACGCTGTGGTATCGCTGTCCTGAAGTGCTTCTTCAGACCACATACGCCACACCTGTGGACATCTGGAGCACCGGCTGCATCTTCGCTGAGATGTTTAGACGCACGTGAGTCAGTGATGCTCGTAATGCAGTGTTTGTGAGAGAGTGAGTGAGAGAGTGAGAGAGTGAGAGAGTGAGTGAGTGAGTGAGTGAGTGAGTGAGTGAGTGAGTGAGTGAGTGAGTGAGTGAGTGAGTGAGCGAGTGAGTGAGCAAGTGAGCGAGTGAGCGAGTGAGTGAGTGAGTGAGTGAGTGAGCGAGTGAGTGAGTGAGCGAGTGAGTGAGTGAGAGTGAGAGAGTGAGCGAGCGAGTGAGTGAGTGAGCGAGTGAGAGAGTGTGTGAGAGTGAGTGAGTGAGAGAGTGAGTGAGTGAGAGAGCGAGTGAGAGAGCGAGTGAGTGAGTGAGAGAGAGTGAGCGAGTGAGCGAGTGAGCGAGTGAGCGAGTGAGAGAGTGAGAGAGTGAGCGAGCGAGTGAGCGAGTGAGTGAGCGAGTGAGAGAGTGAGTGAGTGAGAGAGTGAGTGAGAGAGTGAGAGAGTGAGTGAGTGAGTGAGTGAGTGAGAGAGTGAGTGAGCTAGTGAGCGAGTGAGCGAGTGAGTGAGTGAGTGAGTGAGTGAGCGAGTGAGCAAGGTGAGCGAGTGAGTGAGTGAGTGAGTGAGCGAGCGAGTGAGCGAGTGAGTGAGTG
>JARPMJ010006921.1:42500-47958 GCA_033366665.1 Phoxinus dragarum
TAAAAACAGAAAACGAAGTAAATGAGCTATAAAAAGCTGTTAAATATTTTTTTTTTCTGAAATGATCATATATACCATACAGTACCGGGCAAAAGTTTGGACACATTACTATTTAATTAAGAATTAAGTCTCTTACGCTCATCAAGCCTGCTTTTATTTGATTAAAAAAAAACTGTAATATTGTGAAATTTTATTATAATTAAAAAAATTATAATTCTAATATGCTGCTTAATATTTTTAATAGAAATCCTTTGTAACATTATACACTAGCGTTCAAGTTTGGGGGTCCGTCTTTTTTTTCTTTCCTTTTTTGAAATAAATTAGTTCTTTTATTCAGTAAGGATGTGTTAAATTGATAAAAAGTGATAGTAAAGACTGTTTTTCTTATCAAATATGTATATTTTGAATAAATGCTGTTCTTTTTAACTTTTTATTCATCAATGAATCCTGAAAAAAGTATCACAGGTTCCAAAAAAATATTAAGCAGCACAAATGTTTCCAACATTGATAGAAATGAGGCAGCAAATCATCATATTATAGTGATTTCTGAAGGATCATGTGACACTGAAGACTGGAGTAATGATGCTGAAAATTCAGCTTTGATCACCATGGAAAAAAATATATTTTAAAGTATATTAAAACAGAAAACGATTATTTTAACATTGTAATAATATTTAACAATATAAAAAAAAAAAAATCTGTATTTTTAATAAGAAAAATGCAGGCTTGATGAGCATAAGAGACTTTCTTTCAAAAATAGTGTCTCCACACTCACACACACACACACACACACACACACATAAAACTTAATGCTAATTAAATACAATTTATTTAAAAATTCACTTATTTTATTTCAGCTGGTTGCAAAACATTTATCATTATCATAAACTGGAAGTACTAGAATAAATAAAACTGAAATAAATATGTCTATAGTTAAGCTTTTTTATTTCAGTTTTAAATTTATTAATTTCCAGGTAATAATTTTAGTGCTTGAACTTAAACCTGTTTCAGTTTATAAGGCAACATTTCTAATTAGGGCCCAAGCCCTGAAAGGGCGCAGAGCCCTATTGTTCTTCTAAGGGTTTTTTGTTTTTCTTCTTCTTCTTCTTCTTCTTCTTCTTCTTCTTTATAATAAATTTTTTTTTCAAGGTTTTTGCCACTTTTGGGGGCCTTAACGTGCTCAAAAACTCTTGAAACTTTGCACACTGGTCAGAACCCGCGGCCATTAGAGCCGGACTGAAGCTGGTACCCGGGCGTGGCAGGGGGGCTCGACAGCGCCCCCTGGAACGGGGTCCGAAAACTTGGTCCATAAATCAAACACGCTTGCGTGTAATAATATGAAACTCGGTACACTTATAGATCTCATCGGTTCATATATCCTTCATGCTCTGACTTTTTACCCCAGCCCAACAGGAAGTCGGCTATTTGGCGTAGTTTAAAAAACACATGCAATGGAATTTAAAATACTCCTCCTAGACGATTCAAACAATCACCACGAAACTCGGTGTGCATGAAGTCAAGACATGGAGGATGATAAATTGCGAGGGGATTTTTGATATCTCGAACGGTTTGGCCGTGGCGAGGAAACGAATTTATGGCGAATATTGGAAACAGGAAGTGTGTTATAACATCCTCATACATTAATTGATCTTGATGAAACTTCAGCAGTGTGTTCGCTGTAAGAGGCCGATCACATGGATGTGACTATTGTGAGTCAAAGTTATAGCGCCACCAACTGGCAGCAGGAAGTGTGTCACTTTCGAAATGCTTTGAAATCACCCTCTTATTTTTACCCGATTTGCTTCAAACTTCATCTGTATAATGTAAACACACGACAGATGTAGACCTGTGAAAGGATTATTGATATCTTTAATACTGTCGCCATGGCAACGCTTTAAACTTTTATATTCTTTTTGGATGCATTTGAGGCTCTTAACATGCTTCAAATTGCATGAAACTCAACATGCATTTGACATTTATTGTGTAATAGACATGTGCGAAGTTTCAGAAACGGGCGTGGTAAGGGGCTCAGTAGCGCCACCTTTAGTCAAAAATGGGGTATTAGTTTTACCTACAGTAACCAAACTCGGTACGTATATTCTTCTCTTCGATACGGACAACTTTCTAATTTACAGTCATTAGCTCCGACCAACAGGAAGTCAGATATTTTGGTTTGAATGTGAATTGTTTGGAGCATTTTCCCTCTGCCCCTCTCTGTGTGTGTGTGTGTGTGTGTGTGTGTGAGGAGGGGGGCTAGTTTAGTTTAACCATTTCTCTGCTGTGTGCAAAATCTCTGGCACTTTTGAGGGCCTTAACATGCTCGAAAACTCTTGAAATTTTGCATACAGTTCAGAACCCGCGGCCAACAGGGCCGGGCTGAAGCTGGTACCCGGGCGTGGCATGGGGGCTCGACAGCGCCCCCTGGAATGGGATTCGAACACTTGTCCGTATATCAAACACGCTTGCATGAATTAATATGAAACTCGGTACACATATAGATTTAATCGGGCCGAACAACTTTCCCTGGGTCAAGTTTTACGCCAGCCCAACAGGAAGTCGGCTATTACGGGTTGATTGGAGAACGCTTGCTGTGTGTGTGTGTGTGTGTGTGTGTGTGATTTTGGTTGGGTAACAGTTGTAGGTTACAGTTTGACAAGAGTTTATAGTTTAACAAAAGCACAATGTTGTGTTTCATTGCGAGTGTACACAAATATAAGGAAACACTTTGCATTTTGAAAGATGGTCTATATGAACAAAATGACGGAGTATGTTTTTATGTCTCCATTGTTCGATCGAGCCTCACACACACACACACACACACACACACACACACACACACACACACACACACACACACACACACACACACACACACACACACACACTCACACACACACACACTCACACAGCATTCCAGCATTGCAATCTTGACATCGCAGCATGTTCATTATAGCCTTAATAAAATATAATAATAAAATAGTCAACCTTACATATAAAAATTACACTGCTCTGTTTAAATAGTCATTTGTACAGTTTGTGCGTTCATATTAAGCACCGCTCCACTGTGATGTTTCCAAGCACATTTTTGCGCATTTGAAGAGGATCATTTTTCTATATTGGAACGTGGAGTGTACAAAGTGTACAAAGTACAAAGCCTATAAAAAGAATAGTTTAGCATCCAAAAATGTTAATAATATATATATTATTATTATATATATAATAATATATATGTTAAAAATAGGGGGGAAAAAGAATTTACATAATATATATATATATATATATATATAATTTTTTTTTTATATATATATATATATATATATATATATATATATATATATAATTAAAGCTGCAAGCAGCGATGGAGGGCCCAAGCCGGTGGCACCGCCACCCGGTGCCTTTAGTTCCACTAAAGGCACCAGGGTGGCGGTGCCACCGGCTTGGGCCCGCAATCGCTGCTTGCAGCTTTAATTATATATATTTTTAATTTAATTTCTCCACTAATATTTAGTTTTGTATCAGCTGTATTTGAACGAACAGAAATGTTTCTAGTATGTTATTTGAGGATAATAATAATAACTGTGTCTCTTGATCTTCTCAGGAAATGCTGACGTTCGACCCGCTGAAGCGAATCTCTGCGTTCAACGCTCTGGACCATCCGTTCTTCACAGAATGAGCGCTTCAATCCCACAATGCACTGCAGCCTGGGACCAGCAAGAGTGCTTCTCTACCACATCCTTAAGAACTGAATATTCAACCGTGTGTGTGTGTGTGTGTGTGTGTGTGTGTGTGTGTGTGTGTGTGTGTGTGTGTGTGTGTGTGTGTGTGTGTGTGTGTGTGTGTGTGTGTGTGTGTGTGTGTGTGTGTGTGTGTGTGTGCGTGTGTCTAAACGTGTCTGTGACTGTAGTGAGCAGCTTCAGTGCCGGTGGCGTCTCGTACGTGATGATGATGATGATGATGAGGAAGATCTGAGTGTCATGTTGGCCTGTGATGAAAGTGTCATATTTCTCTTCCTCTTCAGTGTGAGACATTATCATCAGCAGGTGTAATGGTGTATTCCACTCTTATCCCTCATCCCGCCTCTGATTCCTCTGAGAGAACGAATGAACGGCCGCTAAAACTCGCGGATCTCCACACCAGGAAGTGCTAGCGTCAGTGATCGCGGTCGGGATCAAACCAAGCGACCATAAGCTGTCCACACCGATTTCTATTCATTCCCTTCAAACTGAAATAAAATGCTTTCATTTATAAATATGAGTGTGTTTTTATTAGATTATTCTTCATGCTCTAAAAAGCATCAGATCTAGTGATGACAGAGCTTTCAAATTACATTAGCTTTGTTCACGCCATGTTGAAAATTACCATAATTATGTAAACAGCTGGGGATTTTCATCATCAAGTGTTGTCATTTCGAAGTTACGGTAAACAACATGGTGTAAACACAGTGTTTTTAGTTTTTTATTAACAAAAAAAGCAGAGTATGTTACATATAGTATACAAGAAAATACAACAAATGTAACACTATTAGTATGCACTACATTGACATTACATAAAGACATTGTAATATTTGCACATTTTCTAAGTTTTTTCTTGGGCTGGGTATCGATTCAGATGTTTCGATTCGCAAGCTCTGAATTCGATTCGATTTTGATTCCCGATTCGACTCAATGAATATAGATTTAATACAAAACCTATATTTATTTTTAAACGGTGAACATAAGTTTACGAGTGGTTAATTAATAAAAAGAAATAGAGCCACAAACCTGTATATTAAACTTTTTTTATTTTAGGTACTCTTGGGTACATTAAAACACAACTTCAAACGCATACAATGAATAGACAGGATTTTGATGCAAGATGAAAAATTGATGCTGAAAATTAGACAAGTCTGGAGAGTCGCATAATCAATCAGGATCAGGTTATTTTATGTTTAAGAGAAAACTAACATAAAATCTCACAGCATTATCTGTAACATGGAGGCTGCACACACTTGAACACACTTTTGTCAGAACTGTAATGCGTTATTCAGCCTGAGGGTGGCGCTCTAATGATGAGTGACAGACTTTAGTACACACGACAAATGCAGAATGTAATCTTAGAATTGCCTAATTGTAGTATTTATTTCTGTTGTTTTAGAATATTACAAGTTATGTAGGAGTTCCACTGAGGGAAACCAAGTCATGTCTATCTCAGAACACACACATAACTGATAACAGCACAACCCGTATGTTTTTGTTGTAAGCATTAATGTACCGTCGTTATGGCCACAGCCTAATATGATTATTACACTTTAAAAGGCGATTATTTAATTAAATAAATAACTCTGAACGACTCGAGTGAATGAGACGCGCTGAATGAAGATGCACTTTCTCTCTCAGACAGCAGATGGCGCTGTTTGTCGGCTAACATCAACTAATAATGAACAGATGTATTTTTTATTATTAATAATTAACAGTCATTT